>VDFB02053729.1:144947-193225 GCA_007258455.2 Sequoia sempervirens
CACTACATCGTGGGTCCCATCCTTCTCCTTGGTATTTATACCTTTAGACAACTCAAAACTTGAGTCTATCCATCACTTACACATCCATTATCCTTAATCATAAAAGTAATGTTCTTGACTATTTGTCCATCTTGAGCATAACATTGCTCTTGGACACCTATCAATTTCGAACATAGCAATACTACTTCATAAGCTTTGTATCAACAAGGTTTCTCATTGATATTTCGATCTTCTATTACCTTTTGACAATCCTTTTAGATCTAAGGTTAACCCCATTTCTTGGCCTTTTTCAACTTAATAGAGTTTTCAACCTTCCTTTCCATATAATGGAAAATCTCAATGTTAGATGTCTTCAAATCGCTCAAGATTTGGTTTATCACTTTTTCCTATTCGACTACAATAATATATTGAGCATTCGTTTAATTGAATGTTTCACATGATAATCATGGTTTACACAACCTCATCATTATTTTCTTGTTCACAACTGAGATAACCTTCATAGGAATACTAAGCAACTACTTCACACAATATATTATTTAGGACCGAATTCCCATAAATCAAATTTCCAACTAGCACTGGTTACCTTGGTGAGTCTTTTCACCATAATATTATGTCAGTTTCACTTACATAGATAGATTAAAATATCTTGTGTTCTACCACTCCCCTTCTAGAATCTCAAGAAAGTATACATGTCCTGCCTATGATGACATCTTGTCCTCATTTCCTAGCACACTGGACAATAACTTGCTACAAACTTTGCAACATCTTATGCCATCTTTTCTAGATTATATAGTGGTTCCTCATCTAAAAAATAATTTTTTCATTCCAATTTCCTAACTATGAAATCAATTTCCTTGTTTCATTCCTTAATCTTCCAAAATTTTGGGTACATAGGTTCTTTTACATCCCATAATAGTCTATTCTTTGACTAATTGAAAACCTATTCTGTGGACTCATTCCATGAAAGCATAATGTTTAGAAATTTTTTGGAGATAAATCTCCTTCATCTCAGGACATCCACACCCTAGATTTCTTTTGTCCTTAAATCATTTCCAAAATTGTAATCCAATTTTCAGCTCAATCTATCTTTCTCGATGAGCATCGGTACTAATTTTGAGTAATAATCCTTGTTCAATCATGTTGGTTACTAAAAGATATCAAATTTAATTGCATACCTAATTACGAAGCATGAATGTTTCTCATTAACTACAAATCATGAGTAATCTAGATCTTCCCTTGCCAATCCCATAGGCAATGATCTTCCCTTTCATGATCAAGTAATCTTCCTATCCTTTCATAAGGCATCAATGAAAATTTCAATTGATTTTACAATCAAATATATATAAGGTATGGTGTGATAATAGGTAACAATCCTTGACCTTTCCACTATTTTTCTCCAAAAATTCCAATACCTTATCCTTGTTGTCATGAAATACATGACTTACTTGGCATCATGACTTACTAAGAAGTCAAAATTTCTACCAAATCAAAAAATATATTTATGTTTTTCATTGGGTGGGGTACTTAATTTGAGTCGATCCACTCTCTTCCTTCTCCCCTTTGTGTTTCCACAACATTTGATCAACTTAAAGTTGAACTTATAGCAAACATTTTCTTTCTCGAAATGATTTATCATTCCTTGTTATTGGATTTCTATTTCCTTTTTCTTGCCTTCATGACATGATTTTTTCTAAAAGATTCATCATTGATCTCTAACCTCATAGATTCAACATTTTGGATCATCAAATAAGAGATCTAATGAATAATCAACAAATTTACAAGTTGAGAGGCACTCTAATATTCCAATTTTCTTTTGGAATCTCTAAACATAATTTTTTTTTCATTAACACGTTGGTGAGTTCAATTTATACCCCAACCAATCTATGTACTATCTAAACCTTTGTCAAATCAATACGATTTACCTTTTTAGGCTTCTTTCTCACAATCACCTTTCCAAGTGACTTTGTCCCAATTCTTGGTAACTTGATAAGCTTAAGCACTAAGCACTCTAAGGTTGCTTGGTTTCTTTTTCCCAATCAGAACTCTAAATTGACCTTACCAATTTTGGTTGGTGGAACTGTGTCCACTTTTATTTGCTTCTTTCTAACCATTTTGGTCTCTTCCCTTATTCTAAAGTACTATCTCCTTAATTATACACAATATATTGATCTTGTTCAAAGTCAAAATTTGTCAAAGGTTATCCAACCTCTTGGATACTTCCTTCATTGACTATCTACTTCGATTGGAGTTTCCAATTTATGCCAATAATGCATACTCATAGATGTAGTATTCTTACTAAATCCAAGAATCCTTGAATCTCTTCGCAACTATAGGTTTCTATCAATAAGGTAGATTATTTTAATACTCTCTATCCCTCAGAGTCATTCTAACTTTTTAGTAGGGTGAAGGTACATATTGGTCACCCTTCATAACCCTCCTACATAACCTGATTGAATAATCTTCCACAATCCAAGGGAATATCATAACAAGTTGTTAGTTTAGGAGTTTCTAACTCTAGGGATGACTCTTATCTAGTCCCAAACTTAAACAAGTTTCCAAGAATCTTTTCTTCCTTTTGTTCTTTCCACTTGCCATCTTGGCACAATTTTTTTTTTACCATTATCTTTTGATAAGGTTTATGCATTGTTTGCGTAATGAGCTCATAGGTTCTAGAGTTGAACCTGGTAGCTCCTATACCACATGTATGTTCAACCCTAGTGTTATACTTAGTAACATTCCAATGATTTAACGTTAAGTGAATATTCTATGATGTCATGACATAGCAATAAAAAATTTTCTTTCCATAATTAAATTACATGCATATTTGAAATAACACTATTTCAAACTTCCATTGCATTCCATTTTAATTTCACAAATCTTTCCATAACATAGATGCCATATTGAATGAACTCAAGTATATCATTCATGATTACATCCTTCCATATAAATGGGTACATGATACAAACATAGTTCCTTTGAGCTTCATCTGACAATAGATATACATTCTGGTCCTAATCTCATCGTAATGGTGCATACATTTTGTATGTCCCCGCTCCCTAGTGCATACACTCCAATTTTCCCCAATGCTAGCACAAACATCCACAAACCTCGGCCGCCAAATAATGAGGAGAAGCATCACTCAAGAAATTTTCTACCAACCATGGACTTAAATGCAGTCCCCCGCACATCTGCCACACATGACAAGATGGCCCTACCCTTCGACGAAGAGATTGGTTGGTAAACCCCATAACAATAGCCTATCTAAGCTTAGTGTTGTGTCCTACAAACTAGAACCTAATCATACATTCATCTTCCTTGTGAGTATGAAAATCCTAAACTAGAATGCATAAATGGAACACAGTAAACTAAAAGTGTAAATAGTGGCAACTTACACTACTTTGGCCAACGTATTCTTATCCAATACTTTGAGTGATAGTCTTCTATTCACATAAACTTCTATAGCTCAGTTTGGATTATGACTATTCGTATACAATGCTTAGGTAATTTCCTCCAATCTTTAACCCCAAAAATAACCTACTCTCCTTTTTCCCAAAATACAATGGTATCTCTACCAATTAATCCTAACCATAAGTTACCCATTCAATGGACATTTCCTATCCCAGGTATAACATATGAGGTTTTCTAGTCTACAAATTAACTTTTCATAGACAATCTATTCACTTCAAAAGACAATCTAGTTCCAAGTATAACTTTATAATCTAGAGTATGGCTACATAAGCCTTATCATAATCATAGATTAAATATTCATATATAACTAACTCCCTTTAGTAATATATCACATCAATAAGTGTTTCTCACCAAGAGTATAATCACATCAATGAATGACCTCAATCGAAGAATAGTCATATCAATAGATGATTCCATTCGAGAGCATATTCTCCTTAATTAAAAGGGTTTAAACAAAGATTCTACTCTTGTCAATACTATAAATTTGTATTAAGAGTGTAATGCAACTAGTCAAGTAGCAACTCCAACTTACTAGGTATTTCCCACCTACGTTCCAAACATATTGAATTCCATAAAATCAAGTGATTTGAGTTAATCACAAAGGTGAGTTTTAACCTTGATACATACTAATCTTAGGATAAAGTCATCAACCAATGACTAGTTCTCACATATAGGTTAATCTAACCCTTTAGGTTCTAATCAAGACCAATTGAACAACTCAACCAAGTAGGCTATTCCCAACCCCTAGGTTTCAATGAATAGTCAAGTATAAATCCCAACCTAGTAGGTAAAACTCTACCTAAGATATCATTATTTAATTAGATAATAATTATGAACCCTAATAGGTTAATCTAAACCTAGGGTTCCATTCAAGAGTATAGAATGATCAAGTGATCATTTAAATAAAGCTATTTGATGTGTTTGTATAATGTCACATCATATCTTTCATACCTTCCCTTTTTTAATGCTAACCCTATCATTCCCAAGGTTTCCTAGCATAATTAGATAATAGTGCCAAGTCGCTTCATGACTGAGATATTTCACATTATACATGTAGTCTAAACTATCTATTTATAGAACATCAATATCTAATTCCCATATAGGGTATATAGGAGTATTAAGAAACTTCCCTATTCATATTTCGTCATTTCTAGTATGTAATATCAATGAAAACCAAACACTCTTATTATGGAGTATATACAAACACTTTCATAGAAAAGAATAAAGCAACTTCATTTCCTTTTCAAAGAAAATTTTATGATTTCCTAATGCATGTATTCTCAAGTAGTTCAAACAAAGTATTAAGATCTCATTATTTCATAAATAAAGACAAATAAGAAAAGACTAGATCCTCATTCCTGTAATACACTTAACCAATTGACTGACTTGACACACAACCTTCCAACAATAGCTTCCTAGCTTTACTTAATCCCCATAAGGCAATACTTCACTATGACTTCTCTCTCAAGACAACAATATGAACTCACATATAATTCACAACTCTCTCATAATAACTCCCAACTCTCATAATAGTTGTAGTAGAATAAGTTTGGAAAAGAATGTAGCATAATGATGAATTCCAAATGAGAGAACCAACCTCTCTATTTATACAGAAAATGGAGATATTTCAGCCTATAGAAAAGACATACAAAATGACAACTCTCTCCATGCAAGCCGACTTACTTCACTTAGCTAAAAGGTGGTAGAAAACTAAGTGTAAACTCAACACTATATGCTACAAATCGACCCTTCTATTTGACAACAACAAAAGACTAATTCAAAGGTGCACATGCCTAAATGATGATAGTTTGATTGCAACCAAAATGGACTTCTACAAAAAATAGAACTTCATAATTCAATGCCAAGTATGCAACCAATTCCCTATTACTTTGGCATGGTTATTCTTATTGAAACAATCTTTTGTTAGCAAGCAACACCTTTTCTACATTGAATTAGTCATAGCTTTATTGAACAATAGAGGAAAGATGAGTCATTCCTTTTTAATAGCATTTAAAAAGGTAGTTTGACCAATTCGCTACTTTGTTGTTTCATTTCCTATTGTCATGCATTCATAATACTTTATGAAGTTATCTTTATATTCATCGCTTTACTACATAGATATATGCGTTCTTAGCTTGGAGTAAATTGTTGTTCAAATAATAAAGATTAATTCATAATCATCGACTATGGTTTTCTTCCCAATCGTCCTTTATTGCTGCACAATAATTTTGTATATAAATTGACCTCTATCTTATATCATTATACTAATATATATATATATATATATATATATATCCCATGTCAAACAAGTTTGTATATATTCGATATATAAATGAATATAATCAAGTTGACATTCACATATTAATCATATCAACTATATATATATCACCAACAATAAAAAATTCAAAATGATACATATATATATATATATCTAGCGCTATATCATGCGCTATACATTTATAATAATCGACCTTTATTTATCAAATGAACATGCCTTATATATGAAAGCACACTATATATTATATATATATGTAGTACCTATATATATAATATACATCTCAATATAAGTATTAATGCTTACGTATAAATATGTATATATATCTATATACACATGCTCACATATATATAAATTCCATAGCAACATGATGATCAAATAGTCCATTTGATACTCGAATGAATATGGTCATATGGTTATGTCCTCATATAACATTGTACTAACATATTTATATGTATATGCATAATCATACATATGTTGGCATACTATTATGGACATCCCATTTTATCCAGAATACACGTATATCAACATGTGCATATATGCATATAGGCATATACCTCAAACACTCATTCATCCATTCAATCAAGCATAGTAACATAAGGAAGAACTCATAAGATCCAAACACATAAACATCATCCAAGAATGCACTCAATAGTAATCAAGACCCTTCCTAATGCAAACACATCATGCTAAGGATGACTTACCAATTCTCAACACTATGACTTGACTCAACCATTCTACTGTGAGTGTGTGTGTAAGCTAAAATAGGTATCATTAAGGGTTATCCAACCAACCAATTCTCCTGAGTGATACTTCCCCTCCACCTAGAGGATTGAACCTGTCCTTGCAACCAACTTAGCACATTTGCAATGGTAGTTAGACGTTCATAATAAATCCATATGCATCATAAACTTAAGCATATTCATATAGAAATCAATGTAAACATATTTAGTCTTTCAAAGCCATATTAAGAATTTATCAATACTCACATAATACCTATTTCAGTATTCCATTTTTTTAGCAAGCACATGAAAATCATGATTGTATTTACCATCCTATTTACGTGTGAAGGTAAAAGTAAATTAGTAACAACAAGATGGGGTATGACAGTCAAGTCTATATCATGTGATTATTCCCTAGAAGCCTTGGGGGACAAGCATTATAATGGTTCACACACCTTCCTCATGGTTCAATCACATCCTTTTAAGACTTAGCCAAAAGATTTATGACACATTTTCATATAGTTCATCAAACGAGAAGTCACTTTAGCTGAATTATGCAACACCAAACAAAATTTTTGGGAAAGTTTTGTCACCTTCCTTCAATGGTGGAGACAACTAGCAAGTCGATTCCCCTTAAAAATTCCCAAAAAAAAATGGTTAACATCTTTGTTGTTAAATTAAATACAGACATAGGTCTCCACCTATAATTACAATGTGTTAATACTTTTGATGAAATGATTGAAAAAGGGTTAAAAATTGAAAAATATTTGATTGCTAAAGGGGTAGTTAAAATTTATAAGGACAAAAAAGACAACAACTACCAATCCAACGATAAATCTAAATATTGGTCCAAAAATTAAAAAAAAGTGGTGAATGATGGGGTAACCAACAACAAACATGTGCAAAATCTTTGAGCCACCTCATCCAAAGACCAACACACATCATAAATAATAAACTATCTCCAATACTATCAACATACCCCAAGGAAAACCTATGCAAAATAATCAAGTTAAACACAAGTACACCCCTTAAGGTTAACCAATTGAGGTCATATTTCATAAAATTGCACAAGAAAATCTCTTAAAGTTTCATATGACCAAACCATTAGATGAAATACAACTTGAACCCACATGGTACAAAGATAATGATATTGTGAAGACCATAGGGTTAAAGGTCATAACACATCTAAATGTATGAAATTGAAAAATCATATCCAAGATCTTATTGATAGGGGAGAAATAAATGTTAAAGGTCAAACTCATAACTCTCCTAATGAGAAATTAGGCATATGTACACAACCCTCCCCACTACATAATGAAGGGAAATATTTTGGATCCTATAATGTCATATCATATACATACACTAATACTATTCAAACACCATTTTATGATTCCATCATCGATCACATAGAAGAATGTGACAAACATGTTGAAACAGTCACTATAAAGGAATGTAATTGTGTCATCACCACAAATGGAGGTTGAGTGATAATATGAGGGGAATCCTCCTCCTCATCCCCTCCACAAACAATGAGTATGACATCTTAAACCATCTTGGAAAAACCCCTACATAGATTTCCATATTGGAATTGCTCTGCACATTCCCCATTCACAAAGAAGTCCTAGAAAAAGCTCTTCAATAGTCCCATGTACCAAGTGACATAAACATAAATTAATTCCAATCCATAATTGGTCATCTTTTCTCAACACACAACATCACATTCACAAATAAAGACTTACATACTCATGTGACACATAACAAACCCATCCATATTGAAGTAATTGTTCATAAACATGCCATAAAAAGGGTCTTAATAGATGGTGGATGTAGCCTCAACCTATGCACTCTCAAGTTAAGAAAGTAGTTGGGTTATTCTATAGATATTATTGGTCCTAAAAAGAAGATAACAATTAAAGCTTATGATGAAGCTGTGAGAGAATCTGAAGGCACCGTTAAAATACCTATCCATGTTGGACCAGCTACCATGGAAACTACATGTCAAATCTTGGATCTTGATCTTCCTTATAATATCCTCCTTGGTCGACCTTGGATACATGTTATTCCCTCCACATACCATCAATTCCTAAAATTCTCATACAATGGTAATGAAGTTACAATACCAAATGACCCACAACCTTTCCAATATTGTAAAGTGTTGGAAGGAAAATATAATTGATGCTCATCATTTTCCAATTAATGATGCAACATACACTTCATCCTCCTATATCAATCTATCCACATCAAAAAATGCCTCACAAAACACCCTTGAGATCAAGATCAAGATTACCGACAAAGGACATGGAGAGTATAGATTGCATAACTCATTCTATGTATGAAAACTCCCCCTTTCACCAAAGTCCCATGGTTAGCCCAAGGTACTAAAAATGGAATCTAAAGAAAATTTCAAAAGCTTTAATAAATGGGAACTTCTAGATAATCTTAGTGTGGATATTTCATCATGGTTGTACAAAGAAGAAGATAAGTTGTCACCTCCCCTAGAGGTCAACAGGTATCCAAAAGGACTTGACTTATGTAAGCATATATGCTACAAAGGAAAAGGATTGGGGGAACGTGAAAAAGGAATAATAGAACCAATTCAGTTGCACAGATACAAGAAACACCGTGGAATTGGGTATGAAAACACTAAAATTGTACCCAAAAAACCTAAAAATGCTCACAATAAGGATGGTAAGATCTTAATTGATGATAAAAGACCTCAAGAGGGGCCTATTGAAGAACCTTTCAAACTCATCGCCCAACTCATTGATAATGAAAATATTTACACCAGTACGCCATCCCAACCCATTGACCTCTCACTAGTCTATCCTAAACTTATTGATTGGGATCAACAAGAACCTCCTATTCTTGATACCTTCCAAAATGATGAATCAATTGATGAACTTATGGGGGTTTGAGAAAACAAACCTATAGGAGATCATAAAAATGAATTTGAAATAAAATTGCATAAAGATGCTTATTTCAGTGAACAAATTAGGTGCCTTAGTCATAAAAATAAAAAAGATAAAAATAAGAATGAAAGATCCCTTTGTGAAAACCTCGATGAGGCACTTTTGGATCATGAAAAAGTAAGAATAAAAGATGTATCTTCTGGTGAAAACCTCTTTGAGGTGCTAGAAGATGAGGCACTTGATTTTATTCCCAACATAAAGAAACATCTACAGTGTTAGCTGAAACTACTATTGGCATCAACCTGGGAACAAAAGAAGAACTGAAAATCACTTTCATAGTAGCAACATTAGAAGATGGGATAAATCAGAAATTATTAGCATTCCTCAAACAAAGGTCCATAAATTTTGTTTGGACCTATAGAAATATGCCAGACCATGATCCATCTCTTATGGTACATCGTCTAGTAGTATATCCTGATGCCAAACTAGTAAAGCAAAAACTCATAAAGATGCATCCACAAATAACTATCCCAGTTAAAGAAAAATTGCAAATTTTTTTGGAAGTTGACTTCATTCGACCAATTTATTATCCTGAATGGGTTTCCAACATAGTGCCCATCTCCAAGTCCACTGGGGGAATAAGAGTATGCAATAACCTTCAATATCTCAATAAGGCATGTCCAAAGGATGACTTCCCACTACCAAATATTGACATCATTGTAGATCTAACAGTGGAACATGAAATTCTATCACTCATGGATGGTTTTTTGGCTACAACCCAATATGGATAGCAGATAAAGATAAAAACAAAACAAACTTCATCACTCCATGGGGAACATTTTACTATCAAGTAATGCCATTTGGTCTTAAAAATCTAGGAGCCACATACCAGAGAGCAATGGCAGTAATTTTTCATGATATGTTGCATGATATTATGGAATATTATGTGGATGACCTTTTGGATAAATAAAAAACAATAGATGGACATGTAGAAGTATTAGAAAAGATCTTTGATCATTTGGAAAAATATTGGTTGTGCCTAAATCCAAAGAAATGGGTATTTGGCATAACATCAAGAAAACTCTTGGGATTCATTGTCTCATGAAGAGCAATAGAAGTTGATCTAGCCAAGGTCAAAGCAATAATGGATATGCCCCTGCCAAAGAATATCAAATAGTTACATAGTCTACCAGGGAAGCTTCTAGCAATCAAAAGATTTATTGCACAACTTGCTGATATATGTCAACCATTTTCACATCTCCTATGCAAAAATGTCACCATAAAATGGGAAAACAACTATCAACAATCATTTCAGCAATTAAAAGATTACCTTGCTTTGCCTCCTATTCATATGCCACCTAATCTAGATAAACCACTTTTGTTGTACATATTAGCTACCAAATGTGGTATTGGGGGCATTATTGGCACACCATGATGATAATGGAAAATAAAAAGCTATCTACTACATATCTCGAACTCTAGTAGTATGTGAGTTGAACTACACTCCAATTGAATGAGCATGCCTGGTCGTGGTCTCCTGTGCTAAGAAATTGTGACACTATATGATTAGTCATAAGGCACAACTCATTTCCAAAGTGGATCCTTTGAAATATTTTCTCTCAAATACTACCCTCATAGGTAGCATGGAAAAATGGATCATGATTCTTAATGAGTTTGACATTGAATATGTAGACATAAAGGCTATAAAATGACAAGTAGTTATTGACTAACTTGTAGATGATCCTCTCCTAGATAGTCATCCACTATTAAAAAAGTTTCTAGATGAAGGAATTATTGCTACATAAGAAGGAACATGGTGGAATCTATACTTTGATGGATCATTCACTAAGTATGGATTAGGAGTAGGGATTCTATTTGTTACTCCTCAAGGTGACTGCATCCCTAAGTCCCACCGCATTGATTTTCCTTGCAAAAACAATATAGCAAAATATGAGGCATTAATTACGGGGCTTAGACCTACCATTCAATAAAAAAAATCAAGTTACAAGTCTTTTGTGATTGTCAGTTAGTCATCAACCAAGTGAATGATGAATATCAAATGAAGGATGATAAATTATTGCCCTCTAAATGCATTGTGGATAGCTTCAAACAATACTTCATGCAAATCCATTTTGATCAAATACCCCATATAAATAATAAGGTAGTTGATGTTATGGAAAAATTTAGTTCCCTAGTGGATGTACTTCAAAATAGTCAACATTATGAATTTTTTATTGAACAAATTGTTTATTCTTGCTCATGATCTCCCAGAATCAGAAATGGTATGTGTTAACGTTGGTCCTAGTTCTAGGTGGTACTAGGGTTTATATCATTACCTCCATGATAACACCATCCCTCCCAACTTATCTACCTACCAACACCAATCATTCATCTACAAATCCACTCGCTTCATATTACTTGGTGATACTTTATACCATTGCTCCTTCGATGGGACCCTCTAGAGGTTTTTAGACATAGATGAGACTCAAACCACTTTACATGAAGTACACGAGGGTATATTTGGGGCCAATTCTAGTGATCCTTCCCTAGTCAAAAAATTCTTATGCACTAGATATTACTGGCCAACAATGGTGTAAGGAAGCTAAGGTAGCGAAACAACTTCTTACACTAATCTTGAGAGGAGAATAATGCAAAAAAATTATAGATATTTAATAGTTACAAATACTTAAACAAAAATAAACACAAATATCATGCATACCACAACACAATGATTTATGTGGGGAAAACCTTTATGGGAGAAAAAACCCACTCCCCAATATATTATTTAGAAATCACAAAGATTACAATATACTTGTAGAGCAAGCTTCTCACATGAGTATCACCAACCAGATATCCAAAGGAAACACAACCACTATCAAACTCTTGGAATACATCACAATACATAGTCATAATATAATTCCCTCATAAAATAGGGTTGCCTTCTAGGGCAAGTCAAGCTAATAAAATATTAGTTGTCAGATATGAAATTTACCCCCCACACCCCCTCATTGTCGTCAGATGAAAAATACCTTATGTATCTATTGATGCCAAAAATTGGCAAGGTAAAAAACTTTATGGGAAACTCATTTAATGCGGGGACCAATTTCGCTAAACTGAGTGACCTCCAGGTTTTTAAAGAAACTGACTTCTTCTGTAATTGAGGTTTTGGAATAGGAACTTGAAGCAGATATAAAAAATAAAGATCTAACTAAGATGATGCACCAAGGGGTAGATATAGGCACGGAAAATCTATCTTTGGAGATTTGATTTAAGGGCCTGATTAGTAAACTGCTATGTCCCATAATTAACAAAAATTAAAGATAAAGATCTAAACAGTTCATCTAATGACATAAAATAATTTTCACACTCATTTACTAAAAAGAGGAGTCAAAGACATGATCTAAGCCAACAAACTTGTATTAAAATCATAGAATTTTTGCAAATGAACAATTCAGAACAATAATGGTATAGTATCAATGTTTTATTAAATAACATAAGAAAAACAAAAAGGCCGAATAATGGCACAGTCTAAAAGTCTCATACAATAATCTAAAAGAATAAAAAAAAGGCCTAGTGTCTTTTTCTAATTTTTATGCATCTTCCAAACTCATTTTCTGAAGCAAGAGATAGTATATATAGCCAACAATCCACTGCCTAGTGAGCTTGTAACAAAAAAGATTCTGTATCTTGAGTAACGATGGCTACAACAATTATTCCCCTCGGCCGTTGTAATAGAAAATATTCAAGCCATAGCATGTAGTCATTCCCTAGCCATATGCATCCCTTGTGAATGATGGAAGTGGTCCAGAAGAATCTCGTGTAAACGAGTGTCACTTCCCAGTGGAGGCAGTTAGAACACACATGTTGCATCCTGTTACTCACTCCATTCTTCCCTTTGATAGAAATTTCACCGAAGGGATGCGTGGCGGTAGTTCACAGCCCGTGGTTCTTTCTCCCATCCCTTTGATGAAAGCTTGCACTGGGAAGACACGTGGAAACTTTTATTACTATCGGTGTCGACTGTGGGGTCTACCAAAAGTTTATGCGAACAAAAGCTACATGGCATGCAGATGGGGCCCAATGAATAAGTGAAGGGAAGCAGCTATGAATAGCCTGCAGTGTAGACACATGGCAACATGGAAGAAGCCAGTAGAAGAGTGAAGGAAGGAATTGTTGCGAGGAGCACCTGGTGGACACGTGGTGGAAGTCGATGGAGTTAAGCAAAAAGAAGCCCAATGAAAAGCTAAGGGAAACACTTCTATCATATGAGATGCGGGCTAGTATTTAGCAAAAAAAAATCACCCGAAGGGAGCTCAAAGAATTTTACATTCATAGCTTTTGGCGACTACTAGGAGTATTACGCCTATGGAACGAGAAACCCAAAACTTTCTCTGGCTTGCAGACTAGAGCCCCCATCCATAGGGAGATGGATTCAGAGATTAGAAAGAGCTTCCTGTAGAGGCAACACTTCCTACAGAGGCATCCAGTTGGCCTCAGATGGTCTCGATATGTTGCATAGATTCTCATGCACTTCGCTTAGGTCAAGCATCTCTTTATAAGGTAGTGTTGTAGGTAAATCGACCCCAGACTCAAATTGGAAGAGTAGCGATGCAATCCGATGAATGACACCTTCAATATCTGCTACGGTAGGAGGTTGGTTGAAACTCTGAAAAGTGGTTGTGTCCTCCTTCTCTTCAATCTTCACCACAATTTTTTCTACTATGGCGACTAACTAATTTTCAAGAAAAGGGGAGGGAAAGCCCATCTCAGTCAGCTGGAAAAAAATTTCCCACATGCTATCCATAGTCCAGTTCAAAGTAGCCGTGCATGCGTTGACACGAAGGATAGCTAAGTGGAAGTGGATGAATTTGTTTGCCGTCTTGCTAGCAGCTTTCCGATCCTCAATACTTTCCTTTTCTAAGCCCTCATCCGAGACCAGGTATAACTTACTTAGCAAAATTTTTGCTTCAAGAACCCTCTCTGCGATGAACTATGGGAATTGCTCAATTGCGCTGCAAACCTCCTTGCTCAATTTTTTTTCCTTTGACATATATTGGAGTGTCGACTGTAGTGTCAGGAAGAAGGCCTTGAAATTTTCCCAGTATGAAACATATAGTTGATGAGCCACTAGAATGAGGTCCGACTGGGCAGCAAGGGCCTGGGGAACACTCCTTAGAAGGGAAATCTCCACATCTTTTGAGTTGGCATCCTACATTAATTCTGCAACTCTCTTGTTTGTGGATGCAAGTTGTTCCTCGATGTTTCTTAGTTCTTTGGACCAATTCTCCTTGACCCAACTTTTGTTTGCTAACTCCAATTCAAGGGAAGACTTCACCTCCTGGAGCTCCTTTTCCAATTGGGAATTTTGGCTCCCAAAGTCCTACATCCTTCTCTTGCATTTGTTGCTTGAATTGAGCACACTGCTATTCAAATTCCCCACTCTTTTGTTTCACTTCCTGTTCCACTAGAGTTAACCTATTTTGATAGTCTTGGTTCCTCTTCTGTAGTACGTCGACCAGGGTGGGGTCAATGGATTGTAAATTTGTAAGTTCCTCTTGGAGTTTGTTTTTCTCCACCTTTACTTCCTGCGCTCTCTCTGATAAGCGCACAACCTCTGCTTCCATCGCCTTTTCCTTCATTTGTAGGAACTCGACCCTATCTTTCACTAGTTTTAGCTCCTCTTCTTTCTTCTTTAGTTGGCGACTAGACTTGAGGAAGTATGTGGTCACCACCCACTACGTTTCTTCTATGAACTCAACTTTGTCCTGTGGTTGGGCTATGCTTAGATCGAGTCCCATGGTGAACATGTTGTAATCGTTGAGCTACATCTCCCCTTGTGGTTTGATGACGTTCAGATGCATGGTTGCGAAATGGATTGAATTCTGAGCTTCATTGTAAACGGTATACACTTTCAAATTCATCAACTTCTTGTCATCCTTGGCCTTCCACTTTTGAATTCTGAGAGCCTGCGCTTCCTTTGTAACATCACCTTGTGCCATAAATTGGGCTAGTGACTGAACTAGCCCACCTGCAAAAGGCACACCACAAGGTAGGGAAAAAGAGAATGTGAGGGTAGTGGCCTGGGTCATTTTCCTCTTTGGGAGATTGATGGTTTGCAGGGAGAAATGAGGGATACACCAAAGATCAGTTTGTGAATCCATGGGAGGACTCATCGGCTATTGAGGTGATTGTGGGCTCATGATAGACTCCAACTGTTGGGTGAACTGGGTTATGCTCAATATAGTTGTAGTAGGAGGGGTGTCAATAGCGGCTCCACTTGAGGATAGTGAGGCAAGAGAAAATTGGGCAGCGACGAAAGGTGTAAGGGTCTGCAAAGGTGTTAAGATAAAAGGCCTCACATGGGAGGATTGGGAGAAACCCCCCATGACCATTGTGGTAGAGATAGAAAAGGGAGGGCCAACACTTTTAGTGATGGGTGTTGTAGAGACAACAGGGACTACTAAAGATTGAAAAGTCTGAGAAGAAGGAGAAAATGTTACCTGCTGTCTAGATGATTGTGGTTCCTGGCTCACCACGACCTACTAACTTGCTATGGGTGCTTGTGAACTTTCCCCAGAAATTGCTTCTATGTGCTACCATTTGGTAGGTGGGGAGTCCTTCACCTCTATGGTTTTTGACTATTGTTGAGTCGTTCTTATCCTTGTAGTGGTCTAGATGAACATCCACGAAGCTCTTGATATGTTCAGCCAGACATTTGAAACAACCTGACTAGGTTTCTCCATTGCCTTTCCTTTTTGCTGAGCAGAGGCCGACGACACTTCTGATTCTTTCTCTTTTCCTTTTCCCATATGCTCTTTGGACTCCTCACTATATCCATCATCCTTATCAACGCTCATGTTAGAATCCATGTATTCCTCATTCCAAAATCTATCAAACTCCTCATCCAACACCACACTTCCATAAGGAGCCTCAGGTTGTTTGATTTCTAGCCGTATACCCAAAAATATCTGATTCTTTCCTCTTTCCATCCTTTTGTCTTTAATAATTTGTTTCAAAGGTTGGCTCCTATTCTTTTCTTTTCATCATACTTCACCGCAAGGAAGTAGAACTTGTGCCATGGTGGCCTACTGTCCTCTGTAGGAATGTGGATCAAATCAACTAGTAGATCATCTAGATATTTCAGTGGGTTCTACCTCTTTTCCCAGTAAGGTTGGGGGCTGTGTGTTACCTTGAGAAATTCATTAGGTGAGTCATTTTTGGGGTTGTAATCCCATTTATCGCAAATCATCACCAACCCTAGGTGAGCTAGCTTATCTTCCAGCAACTTGTGCATCTGTTTCTTGTTCATGACCACTATTTTGAAGCTTAGCGGGCAACTAAAGAATCCTCTCTTCTTGGCCTTATACCCAAAAAATTTGTAGTCGATAATGGATACTTGTCATAACATTTCAAGGGCTAGCACCCGATTTGTTACACATGTTGGAAGGAGAAATGGTTCCTCAGTGAAACAACACAACCAGATGAATGTGAAATCCACTTTGAGAAACCAGTCACATTTGGGAGTGAAGTTTTGCATATATGTAGTCTGCTCCTTGGTGAGTCGGTCGATACCATCACCCCCTTTTAAATCTTACAAAATTGGAGTAAAATAATAATCTGAAAATGCATAATAGTCATAAGTAGAGGAGAGGAGAGGTGTCCATACTTAAGATAGCCTTCTTTTGCTCGATTAATCAAAAATATAAAATATTACATGCTTCGTAAAGAAATCAAGGTTCTGGTGCAAAAACATGTGAGCAAGGAAGGAAGGAAACCTGAACCTCTGTTACGTTTGGTAGTCCCTAATTTTCCCTATCATCTCATCAATGAGGAATTGTGCAAAATCATACTAGAAAAAGGAATGTAATTTCCTATGAAATTGAAACCCCATACCCAACTGAAATTCGTGCACATCCTTGTCAGTGTCTAGGCTGCAAAAAAATGCCAACATTGAGAATGCATCCTACATGTTTGGTGGGAAGGAGATGTGCAGCACCAAAATCTTTGGTGGCTTTTTATGATCTTCCTTAGGCCTTTGGATTTCTTTGTTATAAAATTATATATCCTTTTTCATGCCTCTCCCTTCGCTAGGTTGAATGGCTCTACCTCTTCTAGTCTGGAGTTGGGGTTAGGGATGCACAACATATTCTAGATAGCTTTTGGGAAAATATTGACTTTTAATCTCTGGCCCTCGATGGTGCTGGTGCTTGGGTTGAAATGTTCGATGGTTGCATCGATTAGTTCTGGGCAATAGTGAAAAAATGAGACCATATACTGTGGGTGCCCACTGTACCATAGTTTATGTGACAATGACTCCAGGTTAGTGAATTTATTCATTCTTTCACAGGTTGCCTCCCTTAAATTCTTAGGGTTTTTTGCAAGGATGGGATCATGAACATTATCCCATTCCTACTTGATTCGTCCTTGGTCTTTGTAAATTTTAGGCTTTTCTACGACCCGTGTGTTTACCCATTCTAGCTTCTCTGGTATACTAGGTGAAGCGTAAGAGACATCTTCAAAGACATAGATGGCTGATACTATACGCATATCATCAAATAAGCTCTACATTACCTCTTCTTGCCCCTCTACTCATGCCTCTAACTATGGCTCCATTTGAGAACTCTCTACCATTTCTTTTTGCTATAGGTTTCTGCTTAACTCAAATTTTCTGCAATTTACCTCAGCTCTGGTTGCACTCAAAATTTCTTTTGCTCTAGGTAGCGTGTTTGAAAGCTTTCACAATGCTAGCCTTTTGCATGCGATACTTAGTTATTTCCTTATTGAGGTGGCCAACAACACTCACCTTCTAGCATTAAATTTAGCATGTACCTCTAGTCATTTGCTCATGCGAAATGAATTACTTTCCATTTTGAAATGACAAGAATTCATAATGACCTTTGGCAATGATGTACTCTGGCATGATTTTCTTGGAACTTGAGCTGACGATTTGAAGGAAGATTAGGCATTCATATGCCGTAGTAATTAATATCCCAAATGGAATGATTAAGCCAAATATGCAATAAGTGCTTGAAAAGATTTATGTTCTTTTTTGGAGTTTGAGAAGCGCCTACAGAACAAAACCTCAAAATTTGACCGTATGGACTACCGCCAAAGACTACCACCAACTTATGCTAATTAATTAGCTCCCACTAATCCCGCATTTAACAAATTGTACCTAGTAGACACAACTAGGTGGAAAAACTGAGTAAGCCTTGGTGCAATTTTTGAGATAGTACTTGGTTAACCTCATGCTTATGGTATGCAAATTACCACGCTTATCCTGGCCATTTCTATAAATAATCATTTAGGCAATAGTGAAATCACACTTAGCAATTTTTAGCAGAATAGGTAATAGGTGATTGGCTTAGCATTCAACATTTGCAATTGTGTAGAATTTGCATAGAGCTTAGACTTAGGTGATTTTCGTAGAGCTTTTGTCTAACAGTTGTATAGAGCTTGTCGCCATGAACACCCCAATTAGGCTAGTATGTAAGAAATCCTAGTAAGCTTTTCTTGGTGAAATCTCAACTAGGCACCTCAAATGGATGACCAAGAATAAGCACTCTCTGGCCATTATAGTGATAAAATGGGTTTTGGGGAGGGATTACATTGTCTATGAGGATAAGTAAAAAGTTAACACTGATGTGTGCTCTCACTTCCTGGCATCCATGCTCAACATTGCAGTTCCCAAGCCATTGGTTATGCACTTGGTACTCAAAATATTTTTGAAGAAATATTTGGGTGGCCTCAGAGAGGTGGTGGCCAATGCTGCATTTGTAATAGGTTTGCCAATGACAAGCGATGTTTAGAAATACATTGAGGAAGATGCAGTCATACCATGGGTTTCGTTCTTGAGTGACTTCCATATTCAGTTGCAAGAAGAACATTGCCAAAGGGTCACCCATGCATGCCCTTTCCTTTTTTTCCTTTACAACATGGTGTCATTTTATGACATTGATTGGTACATGAACTTCAAGAGCCTGGTGTTCCCTCTGCCACTTGCAATTGCTCTTGTGGATGCTACTACTATTGGTCCTCACATTGCCTCTACTGATGAAATGATTCTAGAAACTTCTGTCAATGCCTCCATTACTGCTACAGATGCCCATGATTGAAAATCTCCTTTTCTTGCTTTAAGAACTAATGCTTGTTAGTCCATTTTTTGTATATATGCTTGGAAAAGGCTTTATAGTAGCCATATAAAGAAGATACAAAAAATATATAGATATATACTCCAAAAGTGTGGCCTATGAGCCATTTTGATACTGTACTTAACAAAGTATATAAATACAATGAAGATATAACTTATGTTAAAAATTTTGTCTCCTTTGCTTTCGACTGTTTAACAATGTGGGTCTTCTTTTCTTTTC
Source organism: Sequoia sempervirens (assembly GCA_007258455.2). NCBI lineage: Eukaryota > Viridiplantae > Streptophyta > Pinopsida > Cupressales > Cupressaceae > Sequoia > Sequoia sempervirens. The sequence continues at coordinate 164,692 of VDFB02053729.1, forward strand.
TTGCATATATATATCCATTTCATTTTTGCATATGAGTGTCATTTTTCTCCACTTCATGGGTTCTTTTATATCTCTCTATACTTTGCAATAATGGGTTCCATTCGTTTCTTCTTCCTCACACTGTAGAATAATTATTGAAAGACCGAACGACAAAAACACAAGGGAAAAATAATTACATTATCTACATATTTACATTGGTAGAATAATTTCAAGCTTAATTGAATAATTTTAAATGAATCCCATTGACTGGAATTTCCAATGCTTCATGCTCCATGGTTTCTAATTCAAATGCATTATGCTCTTTGCATCAAATTATTCTGAAAGGGCCTTCCCATAAGCTATCAAACTTCTCGTGTTGGTTAGGCTTTGCAGCTCTTTCATTAAATTTTAGCACTAGATCGTTGCACTTTAGACCTTGTTCCGAAGCTTTCTTGTCAAACCATATTTTAACAACCTACTAGCAATTGGACATGGCTATTAGGGAATTTTCCCTTTTTTCTTGCACTTCCAGCAACTCATCCAACCGAACCTCCATTGCGCCATTTTGCTCTATCTCGAGAGATTTGAGAAACTGCAATGCTAGAATTTCCATGGAGATAGGAAATAATGCTTGCTTCCCATACATTAGCTCGTAAGGAAAAGTATTGAAGACTTTCTTAGGGGTTATGTGGTCTGCCCAGAGTGCTGCTCGGAGGTTTTTATGCCATTCTTTCTAGTGCTCTGAACCAATTCTTTTGATGAGTCAGACTAAATTCTTGTTAGTCAACTCTGCCAGGCCATTACCCTGTAGGTAGTAATTTGATGATGTCTTCAAGAATATGCCATGAACGAGTGCAAACTGACATACCTTAGAGCCTAAGAAATCCTTGGTGTTGTCAGAGATAATGGTTTTAGGAGGGCTGAATCTCGTCACGAGTCCTTTGAGGAAGTCTACTATCCCCGCCTCCATCACATTCTTCAGGGGCATGGCTTCAGTCCACCTGGTGAAGTAGTCTGTCACTGTTAGAATCCATTTATGTCTAACGCTAGAGACATGATTAATAATTCTGATGAAATTGAGACCCCATTGCACAAATGGCTCATCAACTACTATCGGGTTGAGAGGCATGCAATGTTTTTTCTTCTCCCTATAAAGAATTGGTATTCCTTACAAGCTTTAACCAAGGAATATGAGTCATTGAACAACGTGGTTAGAAGTACCCAACACACATAATTTTGATGGCTGTGGTCTTTGCAAAGAAATGCCCGCCTATGAGACTATTGTGGAAAGTGTCGAGAATTCGCTTTGCTTGCTCTATGGTGACCCACCACAATAGATCACCGTTGAAGTTCCTCTTGAAAAGGACCCCTTCGATAAGTGCATATCTCCTATTTTACAGTCAGTAGAATCTTCTCTTTTGAGAAGGAAGGATGGGTAGATATTTTCCTGTGTGCATGAACCTTACTCTATTTTCCAGCCAACAACCTTTGGATTCAGACTCATTCATTATAACTAACTTTGGTTGCTCTTCTTCGACTGTCATTTCCTTGTTGTGCACTAGATATTCACACAATCCTCTTCCTCAGGTGGTCTTTGTAGGATTGACCTCAATATCATATTCAAGGATCTTGGTGATATAATTAGCCCTCTTTTTAGTGATTTCTCCTTCCATGATGTATTCATGCACACTGGAATGCACGACATAAACAATCACCTTATTCCAAGATATTAGGTGTTGGAACTTCTCGAGCCCCTTAATAATTGTGAAGGCTTTCCTGTTGATGAAGTTGTAGTTTGTCTCATATTATTTTAGGGTATGGGAGTGAAATGCTATCAGATGTTCTCCCTTTCCTTCATCATCCTTTTGAGTAAAGATAGTAGCAATGCTTGACTAGCTATTGAATGCATACATTATGAAGTCCTTTGATAGGTTTGGATTGACCAATACAGAGGCTGACGAAATAACATCCTTTACCTTCTTGAAAGCTTCTCTAGCTTCTTTAGTCCATTTGAATAATTGATCCTTTTTTAGCATCAAGGTGATCAATCTGATTATCCCTGCAAAATCTGAAATGAATTTTCTCACAAAGTTTACCTTCCCTAGGAAATATTTGAATCATTTCTTGTTGATCAATAGGGGAAGTTCTTTGATTGCTTTTAGCCGCTCAAGATCAATTTCAATTCCTTCTTTGGACACTACATGTCCCAATAGTTTTCCTTGCAACACTCTGAAGACACATTTTTTTGGGTTCAAGGATACCCCAAACTCCTGGAATTTTTTGAAAACCATCTCAAGGTGATCAAAATGATCATCCTTATGTTTGGAAAAAATATTTAGATCATCCAAATAGATTAGGATAATCTTGTTAATCAATTCGTTGAAAGAAATATCCATGGCCCGTTGAAAAGTGGCTCTTGTATTTGAAAGGATAAAAGGAATTTTAGCATATGCGAATGTTCCCCACTTAGTAGTGAATGTTGTCTTATGTCGGTCCTCTTCTTTAACCCAGATCTGATTGTAGCAAGAGAATCCATCCAACAAAGACAATATTTTTGAACCTACCATTGTTTGCAAGATTGTCTCCATGGAAGGCAACGGGTAATGGTCCTTTAGGGATGCTTTGTTCAGGTCTCGAAAGTCAATAAATAGGTGGATGTCTCCATTCTTCTTTTGGAATGGCACTAGGTTGGATACCCATGTGTTGTGCTTGATCGAGAAGACAATCTAAGACTGAATTATCTTTTTTAGCTCTTGTGCCATCATGGCTTCGATCTTCAGTTTCACTGGCCTCTATTTTTGGTGGACTAGTTTTGCACCTTCTGTTAGCTCTATTGTATGCTGGATGATTTCAAGATCATGTACCTTAAGGTCATCATATGAATAGACCACCACTCCTTCGTACCTCTCACAGAAGTCAATAATGCTTTCTTTATCATGATGCGAAACATTTTTTTCAACTTTGAGCTTTCTTCCATCTTCGACCTAAAGGTCTGCATAGTCGCTTTTGTCTGCTACAAACTTCCTTTTTTCATTCCTTTCATCATCACAATTGAAAAGGTTTTATAGAGTGACAAGTCCCTTTGGAAGCTTATTAGACCTTAGCTAAATGATCTATCCATCGTAGGCTTCGACAATCTTTGGTTGGAGTTGGTTGGAAAACTCTTTCGACTGTTGGATGAATGAGGCAATGTGTTCATCACTATCAAATACCTACTAGATTTGATCATTATCTAGAATCACTGGTCAGATTATCACTCATACAAAGTGTTTTTTATGCATTAGGTTGAAGGCAGGTTCAAATTAAGATCTGATTGTGGCCATGCGAACTGCATCAACATTTTTTTCTCTAGGCACTGTCTGAATGTTGAATGCTTGAAATCCTTCTATCAAGTCCTAGACTCTATGTCTATAGGATCTCATGCATACATTTTTAGCTATGGAAACCACTCAGACTTGGTTGAGCACTAGTTCAGAATCTCCGAACACCATTAATTGCTTAATTCCCATTCACTTGGCAAGGTTCAGACCTTGCACTAGGCCTTCATATTCAGCTTCATTGTTCGAACAAGTGAAATGGAAGTGGAAGGACTAGAGTGTCTTTTCATTATTTGGGGATTTCAAACATATCCCAACTCCTATTTCCACTTTGCATCTTGCTCCATCAAAGTGCAACGTCCATAGTTCTGAAGTTTGGTCACTCTCAAGTTCTTTCAAAACCTTTTGAAGCACTTGATCTTCATCATAGATGACATAGGTTCCCAGCCTGGTAGCATGATAGTTTCCAAAAGGGTCAGCATCTATATATACACTTAAGAGAAATTCCTCTTTATAGGTCTAATCTTCGGTCACTTTTTCATCTTATAGCAACTCAGTGCAATACGTCTCTTCCCTAGTGAAAGAGGTATGGATAGCTTCAAAGTTGATCATAGCTTCATCAACCACATGTTTCGAGTGCAAAGCTTCAGACACTATTTTCATTTTAGCTCCATGCTTGGTCATTAAGATCAAGTGCGACCAATCCAAAGACAAATATCCTCCTATTTTTGAAGTGAATTCTTGGGATAGGTAGAGGTCGAACATAGGGGAGATATCTATGATCACAATGTCTTGCAGAATTGTGATGCTAGGGAAAGAGAATAGAGTCAAGGGGAGGTCTTTGATGACACCTACAGTTTTGACTTTGTTCCCATCAAGTTGCATAACCCCCCTCTTCAAAGGTTCATAGCTAAGTCCTAGGGCTTCAACTATCTACTTGGGCATGACTGTAGTACTAGCGCTAGAGTCAATCATGGCATTGTGCAATAATTTCTCTCCCATAATGAGGGTTAGGAAGAAGGGTTTCAGTTTCAACTTATCTTTAACCTTGACAGGGGCTTCCTCTATGCTATTTGTGAGAACTTTGACAGGAGGCAATTGATCAACAACCTTTCCTTTGAGCATTTTCTCTTTTGGTTCAATGATCGGATCCTCTCAGAGAGCCTTCTGTAGCAATGTCTTATGTTCCAGAATAGCTAAGATATCCCACCAGAGACACATTAATAGATGATTTTTTTAATTGTTCCACCACATTGAATGGTGGTGTATTCAGAGGCTTATGCTCCTTAGCTCTTATCACCACAATTTCCCTTCATGGCAGACATTGTTGTGCCATTGCGGAGGTACTGGGCGGCTGATCAGAAGCACTTTTGGGCTACAGATTGACTAGTTGCAGAACAACTAATTCGCCTATGAATCTCCTCTTTGAGCGAGTGTTGTAATAAAATTGTAATTGTGAGGTTTTCGATGTGGATGCATCATTTGCAAATACTACCTCTTCTTCTTCCATCCATGAGAAGAGTGTGTGATTGGGAGAAATATCCATTTCTTGCTCCAAGGACATCCCCTGCATTTGTATGGTAAGCACCACATTTTCCATTTGTGGAGAGGCATATACATAACCTCCATGGTTTGACACCACGCCTTGATTTCACTTCTTCGCCACCTTTTGTTGTAGATTGTCATGTGGGTAGTTTCGAGGCATATGTGAGTCATCGCAAGGGAAACACCAGGGGTTGGTGTGATCAACTAAATTGTTTTTACTTGCTATCAGCTCTCTGCTCAAGCTTGGGTTAGCACTCTATAATAGGGAAGGTATTGGTACTATTTTATTAGTTTTTTGCACCTATGGATTTGTGCGAGTGCCTCCTTGGAACTAGTTTTGTTGGTAATAAGACCTTCTGCCTTGATAATTTTGATAAGTTGGCTTCGGAGACACGACCTAGTTTTTCTTGATCATAGTTATCTCATTGGCCATGGCCCACATCTCCTTGACATTGCTTATATCATCCTTCAAAGAGCCGGATATGGAAGCAACATCCCATGGAACACCCGGGTATGTATACATGGATTGAGGAGGAGCAGTTGCATTGGTTGACACATCACTTGGGTGGGAACAAATATCTCAAGAAACATAGGCATGGTAGGCCAAGGCAGAAACTTTCCAACATCTATTAGATTGTTCTCTACTTTAATTGAGACGCTATATGCATCTAGTAGAGTGGTTCTGTCGAGTGACTAGATCATCATTGAAATGTCGGCGTTGATGGAATTTAAGTAGAACATGAACACCAAGTCAGGTGATAGGTGGATTGCAACCTGAATTCTTTGCTAGGTTACGTGAAACCAAGCGTTGAAGTCAGTCATGGCTTCATATGGGTCTGACTTTATGACCTTCAACTGATGATACTGCAAAGAACTGTCTCCATCATTAGAGAATCTCTCGTAGAAAGGGTCTCCAAGATGATCCTAGGTGCCAATAGTATTAGGCTACAATGTGTGGTAGCAATCTACTGCCTTGCCTCTGAAAGAGGTAGTGAGTAACCTTAGCGCTACATTTTGGTCTGTAATGACATGTACCAAACATACATCCACAACATCTTGCAGATGTTTGGATGGTGTTTTTGAGCCATATATGGTGAATTTAGGTGTAGCTTTTAGAGAAAAGACCGAGATAGGGGCCCAAACAGTAGGCACTACTGGTGCTACAAGAGGACTTTCAACATCCCATGTCACATAATTTCTGTTAGCAGCGGGTAACATGGCTAGCGAAAGGGGTAGAGGAAGGAAAAAATTCACTAATTGGGTCACAACTTGTATTATCCCTAATGGCAACACTAACAACTCAGGGTTATTCGCTATTTGGGACCTAGTAATAGGCCGATGGCTCATACAACTTCTTTGAATTTTTATTCATTTAAACGATTCCCACCAGGCGTGCCAAAAAAAAGAAACTATTGATGCCAAAAATTGGCAAGGTAATAACCTTTATGGGAAACTCAGTTAATGGGGGGACCAATTGTGCTAAACTGAGTGACCTCCAGGTTTTTAAGAAGCCAACTTCTTCTATAATTGGGGTTTTGGAATGGGAAACAAAAGCATATATAAAAAATAAAATCTAAGGAAATGTACCAAAGGGTAGATATAGGCAGGATAAATCTATCTTTGGGGATTCGATTCAAGGGCTTGATTAGTAAACTGCTATGTCCCAGAATTAACAAAAATTAAAGATAAAGATCTAAACAGTTCATATAATGACATAAAATAATTTTCACACTCATTTATTGAAAAGAGGAGTCAAAGACATGATCTAAGCCAAAAAAATTGTATTAAAATCATAGAAATTCTGCAAATGAACAATTCAGAACAATAATGGCACAGTATCAATGTTTTATCAAATAACATAAGAAAAACATAAAGGTTGAATAAGGGCACAATCTGAAAGTCTCATACAATAATCTAAAAGCATAAAAAAAGGCCTGGTGTCTTTTTCTAATTTTTTTGCATCTTTCAAAATCATTTTCTAAATCAAGAAACAATATATATATCCAACAATCCACCACCTGGTGAGCTTGTAACAAAAAATATTTTGTATCTTGAGTAATGATGGCTGCAACAATGATTCCCCTCAACCATTGTAACAAAAAATATTCAGGCCATAACATGTAGTCATTCCCCAGCTAGATGCATCCCCTACGAATGATGATAGTGGTCCAAAAGAATACCATGCAGACAAGTGTCACTTCCTAGTAGAGGCAATTAGAACACACTGGAGCATGTCGCATCCTGTTACTCCATTCTTCCCTTTGATAGAACTTCCGCTGAAGGGATGTGTGGTGGTAGTTCATAGCTCATGGTTCTTTCTCCCATCCCTTTGATGAAAGCTTGAACTGGGAAGACACGTGGCAACCTTTATTACTATTAGCATTGAATGTGGGGTCCACCAAAATTTTATGCGAATGGAAGCTACGTGGCACGCAGACGGGGCCCAACAAAAAAGTGAAGGGAAGTAGCTATGAATAGCCTACAGTGTAGACACATGGCAGCATGGTAGAAGCTGGTAGAAGAGCGAAGGAAGGAATTGCTGCGAGGAGCGCCCGACAGACACATGGTGGTAGCCAACGGAGTTAAGCAAAAAGAAGCCCAATGAAAAGCTAAGGGCAACACTTCTATCATATGAGACGTGAGCCGGTATTTAGCAAAGCAAAATCACCCAAAGGGAGCTTGAAGAATTTTACATTCACACTATCAACAATAACTTATGTAATTGCAAGGTTGAGACACATTTTCTCAACAAATAGAACAAGATGAAAATAATGTTATAAATATTTTTTGACCATGTCAACAACATGGTGACTTAATTCACGCATCGTCTCAAGAATTGTAACCCATTGTCACTACTTGGTATTTCTCATGGTGGGGGCTAGACCTCATTAGAAAAATCCATCCATCCTCATCTAATGGTCAAAAATTTATCATCACCACCATTGATAAGTCTAGATAATATATTTTTTTTTGTTGTTTTTATGCATCTTTTGAGACACTCTTAGATAAAATTTCTAGATGATGTTCCTACATTATACTATCCTTTCATATCTAATATGTAGACTTGAACCTTAAATATAATGATGGAATTATGGTTATAATATATTAGTATTGTATGATTTATATGAAGATGTGTATGAAATTTTGATGGAATGCTATGTTTTGATTATGATAGCTATCCTTGTGTACATGCTTTACAAAATTAACTTGTTTGCAACCAAAGAGGAACCGTGGCACACAGTAGTTGCAAAATGAACTTGTAGCAAAAGGAGCATTGGACACCAAAATAGGAGAACTACAGGATAAGCTAAAAATGATGGTTGTTGATTAAAGGCACTTGATGAAGGTTTAACATGGCGTTATTATAACCAGTTAATAAACGCTGAAGAAGAGGTCTCCTTCACTTATGGGATTTTGACAAACGGTTGTATGTTTACATGCAATTCTATTTTGACAGAGTTTTAGTCCTATTAGGATTCCTTTTCCTTTTTAGTTATAGGTTGAATAAATCAGTCTTAACTCTATGCTCTAAATATTTGGGAGTGGAGTTAATGATTTTGATTAAGCTGTTGCTTTGAATAAGATTCCTTTGAGCTTGTATATAGCTGTTGGTTGAATTCGTAGAATAGTTAGTTGGTTTTTCAGTTTTATGTTATCAATTACTTTCAATTTTAGAACATGAAGATATTCAGAATGATTGAGTACAATCTATAAAAAAAATCCTTTGCAATATTCTTTCATGATGATATGCAATGAGTGGAGTTAATTTCGTGGGATGCATAGAATTTGTTAGCTAGATTTGAGTTCAGTTAAAGTGAAAATAGTTACTTGAGCAAGCCACTCAAGATATTGTTCTTCACTTCATTTTTCAATTATTTATTTCTATTAATAGTTATTAGTTAATCACTTCTTCATGAATCATATGGAAGTTAATTAGAATTTCATATCTTCCTTATTGTTAATGAATGTTATGAATATGCATGCAATGGTTAACCAATAGTACTCCAGAGGTTAATTTAGTTGAGTCATTAGTTTTTATTAGTTTTGAGTCATTACGACATCTTTTCATTAGTAGTAGTTCAATACAATTTAAGCTATAGGTACCTGTAGCCATTAGTTCTGGTTATGTCTTTTTACTATTTTGTAATTCTACAAGTTTCCAACAAGTAGAATAACTCGAGTAGGGTGGTTTAAGTAGTTTTAAGTCCTTGAAGGAAACACTGCACCATCACAAGCTTACAAGCCTTGGGTTGAAAATTTAATGTAGTCTTGAGCAATGTTGAGTGGACTATTTAGTTAGTTAAACCTCTGGATTGCATAGGTTCTACCAAGTTTACAATACATTAGCTTAGACTCTACATTTTTGGTGCTGTTGCTAGGGATCAAACCCGAGTCACCCACATGATAGGCAGGAATACTTACTACTATACTACTTATGGTGAAAGTTATACATGGATGACTTCGCTGCTTATGGTGAAAGTTATGAAGAAGCTCTCAATAATCTAGAATTTTTTTTGAAAAGGTGTAAAGAACACAACCTTTCACTCAACAATGAAAAGTGTTTCATGATGATGACACAAGGAATTGTATTGGGACACTTTATATCTAGTGTAGGAATTCAGGTTGATCCACACAAAATAGACAATAGTCCTTCCTATTGAATTTGAATATAAAACACTAAGGACAATAGTAGACTTGGAAATGGATTTAATAGAATCTCAGAAGGAAATGCTATATACTTTAAATGGGTTGGACGAGATAAGAATGGAAGAAGTTCATCACATAGAGGTAGTTCAAAAACAAAGAATGAAGTGGCATGATCAATACATTAAGAAAAAGGAGTTCAATTTGGGGGATTGGGCACTGTTATATGATTCATGTTATAAAGACTTCAAAGGAAAATTTTAGTCTAGATGGCTGGGCCCCTATGAAATAAGTCAAGTTTATCCTAATGGGGCAGTCCAGTTTTCAATTTTGGTAAACGACCATAGACTGAAGTTATATAAGAAGCCATTGCAAAAGGATGATTTCATATTTTCACTATTTCAACAATATGGTGCTTGCAGTGAACCAAATACATAATCTGACACACAAAGTGATGACTCAACAATACATGATATACTAAGCACTTCTGGTGACCTAGAGATTAAGCCACACAACTCATTCCATGAACTCACTTAGGATTAATTTCTCATTTTATTTCACGAGCACACACTTCACATTATAATAATGTTTACAATATATTCAAAGGGACTTGTTTCTCAATACTCACAAAGGGTCCTCATGCCGTAGGTACCTATAGCTTTCATCCTGTCATTGTTTAGAATGGGCCCTAACAATGCAGGTACCCATAGCATTTTTTGGCAACCGAAAATAAAATTCAAATTAGTTGGCACCATATTTACTACAAGTCCATACACATTCATTTAATCATATCCACATGTATTATCCTTCTTTCTTAATAAGTATTCGTGGCTTAATTCTTTTACTGCCTGCTTACATTTCAAACACTCGAGTTGTCAAATTTTCAGCTCATACCCATAATACCGGTCCCATAATTTTCACTCACCACCCACTATTCATTACCTTGCAATTAATATATGTCACATCGAGTTAACAAACAAATATATTCTTTCTAGTTTCCACATGCGGCGGATGGTTATTTCTTCAAGGCGGTACTTCAGGTACGCTATCCTAATTATTATAGTTTTCTTTAAAATTTCATTATGTTTTTCATATAATTCCATGCATGTGAACTATTATGTCACTAATTACCATCATTTAATATTTAAACCACCTCTAAATCATAAACATGAAGTGAGGTCACTTCACCAATTAAGTTGGGAGGAGGGTATGACCTAGTTTGTCTTTTCGGCCTAGTCAATCTTTTCATCATTCTTTTCCACATCTGCCACCTAAATTAAAATCAATGGATATAAACGACATGCAAAAACCTTCTAAGTTATATTTCATTTTTTGTTTCCATTTCCAAATTGCTAAATTTTATACCATGAGAACTTGAGCTTAAGTTTAAATCAGAGTCAAAATTCAAACTTCAAATATGTCTATGAGCTCCAATTAAGTTGGTATTGAGAAGAGAAATTTGCAGTATGGTATGCCAGTAAGGATATACAAGAGAATGAAAGGAAAGTGAAAGGTTTTGAAGGTGGTAGGAAAGATTGAGTTTAATTTCAAAATAGGATTGAGTGCATTGAAGCAGAGAAGTGACCCAAAATGGGAGATGTCATAAGAATCCCTAGCGGCTCATCAAAATTTTTTGGAGGATGCGATAGTCCTACCCATTTTTACAAGGGTTGAATGGCTCGAATACTTCTTAAAGTTAACAAAATTTAGTGATGAACTAACAAGGAGGTTTGCATCTACTCTTCAGTATGATGAAGCTATAGTAAAATGACTTTTAGTAGATTTATTTGAGACTACCATTGCACAGGTCACTAGGTTACCAACATGAGATGTTGCCATGTGTCTTGATCTAACAACATGTGACAACATATGAACCCTATCTAGATGATTATTAAATGTTGAGATACATTCTAGAATGACAACTCATCTTCTAGAAGAAATTTTATCCCACCAAACAAGGAAGGGAATATTATCCCATTTATTTATGATTTATCTAATAATGCAACCTAGGACTTAATTAATTAAATGCAAGACCTAAGTTAACTTATGCTAGTGTAATAATTAATTAATTACACCAACACCCCCCCATAAGTTCAATTTATGGAGGAACATGCAAGGATTATGCATAGATGATCGATGATGGGTCCCAACTATGAGGCCATGTTAGGTACCCGAATACAACCAAATCTCTATAAAGTGGAGAAATAGAAAAAACCTCATGGGAAAAAATTTACTCCAAAAAGAAATGAAAGACATGAAGAACATCACTGAAGCAAGAAGAAGCTGCAAACAACTGTCAAGACATGACTGCTATGGTGTTGAAGAACCTCCTGTGAAGATAGGATGATCAGGATCAAGAAGACAACAATCTGCATGAGTGCCCCAAATGACACTAGTCGAATCAGATGGCAAACAAAGGAAAACACCTGGAACGAAGATACAAATGGAACAAGTACCAATAGTCTAAAAAACACTGATCAACTGAGAATGGAAGATTCCTTCCAAGGCGAAACCAAGGAAGCATTAGCACGAACAATATAATACCTCCCATAATGTTAACTAGGAGAGCCTGATAGATCCACTGAAAAAGTGGTGTACAAAACAAAGCACACATGCATGAGGATGGAATCATATGGATCCACTGTCGTCATGGAGGGACACTCACCAGACAAAGGTGTGATGGCAAAAACAAAAGCACTACACAATCCCCCATGACACTTTATAATATAGTGCAAGTACAAAATATGGCACAACCTTATGTGCAAAATCCCAAAAAACATGTACAATAGTGTGACACTTTATCTCAGTGCATTTACATAAAAGATTGCTTATAGAAGATGATCATAATGTCATAAAAAGACACAAGTTGGAAATACATGAAGAACAACCAAAACCAAAACATCCTATGCAAATAAAAAAATGCAAACCGAGAGCATGCACAAACCAATGTTCACATCTGCCTCCATGATTAAAAGGACCTTAGATCTATGTAGAGGTCAGAACTAGCTTTTCGATGATATCTTATTTGTGAAAATCCGACACCATGGCCAAAAGTTATGAATTTTTCAAAAAAATTGAATTTACCCTACAAGAAATGGGTTTTCTAGCAAAAAAGTTTCCTTCTGATTTGATTTCTGAAAAATCTATTCGTAATGAGTACACAAAAATAGAAACCCAGAAATATTTTGATGCTAGAAACAAAACCCAGAAAACATTTTTTGATTCAGCAAGCAGAAGATAAAAAATAAGTTTTTTTAACCTTCAACCAGTAGAAAAAATGACGCGTGCTAATTTTTGTACTACAATTTTATCCAAATCCGTACAATTTATCAAAAATCTAAAAGATACCCAATTCAAATTTCGACCCTGGCTACAAAACACAGAAATTGTTTGTCCTACAATTGAGTGAAAGCTAGATTTCTAAAGCAAAAATGAAAAATGGCTACTTGCATCCAACAAGACTTTCATACCAAAAATGATCTCTTATATTTGAGAAGAAATCTGCAGCACTGAAGCTCTGATACTATGTAGGATTTTAGGTGAACTCCTCAAACCCCCCAGAATCACCTGCAAGACAAAAACTTCCACAAGAGAGAAATGACAGAAAAATCATGCTATCATTAAGATGCAAGGATGCCAAATTGAATATGACATGATTACAAATGTACAAGATACTTAATTATATAGGCAAGAGTGAAAACCTAAAATGCATGAGATGGTGCCATGTGTTTTGATCTAACAACATGTGACAACATGTGAACCCTATCTAAATGATTATTAAATGTTGAGATAAGTTCTAGGAGGACAACTCATTTTCTAGAAGAAATTTTATCCCACCAAACAAGGAAGATAATATTATCTCATTCATTTATGATTTATCTAATAATGCAACCTAGGACTTAATTAATTAAATGCAAGACCTAAGTTAACTTATGCTAGTGTAATAATTAATTAATTACACCAACATAACAGGGGTAAATTTTTTAGCATGAGCGGACACAATTGTAGCCAGGGAAGAATTTTGCATACGAGGAGAAGAATTAGACTTCTCATCACAAGGTAAGAAGATAATTTCTCTCCCTTGGTTATGGGAAAATTGTGCCTCTTACATTATCAGATATAATACTTGTGATGGTAGGCAGAACCTTTTGTATACAATTCATTTCAAGTTACACAGTCATCTTTTGAATAATAGGTTAATGAATGTACTGAAATTTTTGTATAATTTGTTAAAATGGATGGTACCAAAAAACCAGAGGAAACAAAGTGATACCTCTTTATATCACCACTATTTAATTGCTTTGTTGATAAAGAGGAGTTTAAAGATTCAATACCCACAAGTAAGGTGGGAGGATTTCAAGAAAGATGAGTGCACAAATATTAATAGTTTGTTGGATGTACCCAGAGTGCCTGAGGATGTAGAACCACAAAATGATCTTGATGAGGAAAACCCTCATCTCTCACCTGTGGCTTCACCTACCCCTAGCCAAGGCGAGCATGAGGAACCTAAAGACTTAGAGTCTAGGCCGTCCATAATTGAGGAATTACCTTATTCTTCTAAGCCACCAAAATCTAAGAATCAGAGAGGTAGTGCATCTACCTCCTCTATACCCTCTAAACCAGAAGAAAGGGAGAATACTCCAAAGAAAAAGATAGACACTCAAAAGAAAAGAAAGGATGATACAAAGTAGGAGGAGAATGTTTTGAGGTAGAAGAAAAGTATTCAAAAGGAAAAGAAGGAAATTAAAAAATAAATTCTCACACCTAGATGCTTTGGCAGATTGAGGAAATAAGGGGTAACAAAGGAGAATATAGGGGAACTTGAAGGAAAAGAGATGAGTAAAGAGCAACCTCAAGAAGAACAACATTAGCAGGAACAATGTTAAGAAAATGTTATGGTTGTAGAAACTGACTCCAAAATAGAAGGGGATGTTCCTGTAATGTGAATATACTAGAATAAGGAGAAGGTATGTGGTGACGACTTCTAATTCTAAATCAGAAGATATATTTACTGCCAAGAAATTGTGAACATAAATCCTAGATAGTCCTATCCATGGAGATTATGAAGAAGGCAATGAGCAGTTTGAAGATACAAAGGAGGTTTACATTGAATAAAGAGATGTAAGGAAAGAAATCCAATAAGAATTGGATAGGATTAAACACCTGGAGGAGATAGTGCAAAATTATGAGCAAAAGGATAAGGAAAGGGAAGAAAAAATGCTGGAGATGGAGGAGAAACTGCAGTTGTATGGTCATGGTACTAAGCTAGATTTTTTGGCATAGTTGGTTGTTACCAAGACAGGGGACAAAGAACTAGCAATGCCAGATGAGAAGCCTCCTCCTCTCAAAAGTCCTGATTACCACACACCCTTCTCACTTGGCTATCGATTGTGGAAAGTGACTAATGAGTTTGCATAGAAAAAAGAAAAATGGAAGAAAGAAAAAGAAGAATATGAAAGGAATTGGAAAAGAGAGATATGGAATTGAACAGATCAACAGTTCAGTTGGAGGAATTAGCAGATAAGGCTACATAAATTTTCAGATGTAGGACTCCACCGAGAACATATGCATTGTTTTTACAAGAAAGGTATCTATGATTTTAATTTAGTAGATTAGTTAGCAAACAATCTGTTGGTATGAGTATGGAATCTAAATTTCTAAAAGCTTTCAGTAAATCCACACCTAAAAAATAGGATCAGTTGTGTGAATTTTATTTACACAACTATGTGATATCTAATGAGACATAATGAAACCCTCTAATTTTTTTTGGGGATCTTTCGATCAAAGCACTTGCCTCTTACTATAGAAATGAGCAGCTTAGGGGTGAAATCATGGAAGAGTATGAGGAAAAAGAGAAATCTATTGCACTCCCAATAAGAAGAGAGGATAATGATCCAGATGTAGTCATTGATGAATGGCTGAAATTCTTAAACATAAGGGTGTGTGTAAAAATATCATGAAACTCAGAGAAGCAAAATATGAGAGAATGAAGATGCTACATGTGGGAATCAGACAACAATGTTACACGCATGTACAAAATAGATGGAATAGTTTAACACTTGAATTGTAGAAGAAAGAACCACATTCTATGTATAATTTCATTGTTATGCTTTAGAGGGTACACAAATATATAGCAATAGGTGTCAACAAAAGAGTTTATTGGGTACCACTCACCTTCCATCCACCTATTCTCCTCTATCTAGTCCCACACTAGACTAGAGAGAAAGGTGATGAATGTGAGATAATAGGGATTATTAGGATGAAGCATCTTTCAGAATATTAAGGTTTCTATTTAAAATAGGTTCAAGGGGTTAACATAGTTATGGACCTGAGATAGATTGCTTTACAGTACAATCAATATCCCTAGTTTTTTTCTTGAGGAAAAGCAAAAGTCTAGTTGGGGGGAGATGATAGGTCCAGATAGTCGCTTGTTTTCTATTGTTTTTATACATCTTTTGAGACACTCTTAGATAAACTTTCTAGAAAATTCTCCTACATTATACTATCCTTTCATATCTATTATGTAGATTTGAACTTTAAATATAATGATGGAATTATGGTTATAATATATTAGTATTGTATGATTTATATGAAGATATGTATGAAATTTTGATGGAATAATATGTTTTGATTATGATAGATATCCTTGTGTACATACTTTGTAAAATTAACTTGCATGCAGCCAAAGAGAAATTGTACCACACAATAGTTGCAAGATGAACCCATAGCAAAAGGAGTGTTGGACACCAAAACAGGGGAGCTCCAGGATAAGTTGAATGTGATGGTTGTTGATTAAAGGCACTTGGTGAAGGTTGAACATGGAATTATTATAACTAGTTAATAAATGCTGAAGAAGAGGCCTCCACTTATAGAATTTTGATAAATGGTTGTATGTTTACATGAAATTCTATTTTGATAGAGTTTTAGTCATATTAGGATTCCTTTTCCTTTTTTAGTTATAGGTTGAATAAATCAATCTTAACTCTACACTCTAAATATCTAGGCGTGGAGTTAATGATTTCGATTAAGTTGTTGCTTTGAATAAGATTCCCTCAAGCTTGTATATAGCTATTGGTTGAATCTGTAGAATAGTTAGATGGTTTTTCAGTTTTATGTTATTAGTTACTTTCAGTTTTAGAACATGAAGATATTCAGAATGATTGAGTACAATCTGTAAAAAAGATCCTTTGTAATCTTTCATGATTATATGCAATGAATGGAGTTAATTTCATGGGATGCATAAAATCTGTTAGCTAGATTTGAGTTTAGTGAAAGCGAGAATAGTTACTTGATCAGACTACTCAAGGTATTGTTCTTGACTTCATTTTTTTAGTTATTTATTTATGTTAATAGTTGTTATTAGTTTATCACTACATCATGAATCATATACAAGTTAATTCAAATTTTTTATCTTGCTTATTGTTAATGAATGTTATGAATACGCATGCAATGGTTAACCAGTAGTACTCTAGAGGTTAATTTAGTTGAGTCATTAGTTTTTATTAGTTTTGAGTCATTATGAAATATTTTCATTAGTATTAGTTCAGTACAATTTAAGCTGTAGGTACCTATAGCCATTAGTTCTGGTTATGCCTTTTTACTGTTTTGTAATTTTGTGAGTTTCCAGTGAGTAGAATAGCTTGAGTAGGGTAGTTTAAGTAGTTTTAAGTCCTTGAAGGCATATATAATGTTTCACCATCATAAGCTTACAAGCCTTGGGTTGAAAATTTAATCTAGTCTTGAGAAATGTTGAGTGGACTTTTCAATTAGTTAAAACTCTGAATTGTGTAGGTTCTACCAAGTTTACAATACACTAGTTTAGACTCTACAACCACTGAGTACTTTACTAAGTGGGTCGAAACCATTCCAATGATATACACCATCAAAAATAAAATCACCAAGTTCATCCTCCACTACATCATCTACCACTTTGGTAAACCATCCTCCATTGTCACTAATAATGACAAACCATTTGTCATTTATCCACCTCCAAGTGGCTGCTCATAAGTGTATGAAACATTATAAATTGATGAGAAAAGGAAGGTATTTCAAAGAACCAATTAATGGTTTTGTTTAGACACTACCACTATTGGTTAGTGTAGGATAGGTTTTCTTTCCAGTTTATAAATGTTAATGCATAATGCTTTAGTTTTTCATTTTCTCCAAGTGTTGATGCACAGTTAGTTTTGTCCTTTTAGAGGACTATTTGGGTCTTTTTTTAGGTTGCTTGGTCTTAGGTTGTTGCTGGTCTATGTATCTATCAAATGTTCCTTGAGTTTTCTAAGTTGTTTTCAAGCCTATATGATTCTATTACCCAATGAGTATGCAAGGCTTTTGGTCTTATTGGTTTTAGAAAGAAAACCATCCTCAAAGGTTGCCAAGAATGTTGTCCATTTTTTAATAATATTTAGAAAATTATTAAAAATAATAATGAGTGACTTGGATGGTTTTGTTTGTTTTAAGTCATTTTTTACATAAAAAAATGAGGGGTTTAATCTTTAATCAAAGTATTGTTAAAATATTTTGATTAAAAAGTGAAACTTAATTTTTATTCCTCTAAATCTCAAGTTTCCCATGCTAAAAAAATAAAAAAGGAAGGTTTCCATGCCAAACATAGGGAAAGCTCATGATTACATGAAAGAACTCATGTTTGGTTTCCAAGGTTTCTAATTGAGGTTGAATTCCCATCACCGAGAGTATCATTGCAACATCTCATTGATGATGAAGAATATCATATAGCTCGCTTGCAATAGTTGGAACTACTGGATGAGAAACACCTTACTGCCCTCAACCATCTTCAAGCTTAGAAAAATTGGATCCAATGAAGCTACATAAGAAGATCAAGCCTAGATATTTTGAGATTGGCGATCTAGTTCTTAAGGAAAATCAACACAATTTGTAGGATCATGAAAAAAAAGGAAAATTTGAACCCAATTAGTTAGGTCCTTACATCATCACTGCAAAGTATGGATCAAGTGCATATCAATTGGCTACTATGGAAGGAGAACCATTTGAAGAGCCCGTGAATATCATACATCTCAAAAAATTCTTCACTGGAGAATATCTGAAAAATAAAAAAATCTATAAAATCCACAAAAATAAAAAAAGTTAAAAAGAGAAAAAAATATTAAAAATAGTAAAGAGAAATAATTCCAATGGTGAAAGGAACTTTTGTGGTGCCTTGGGAAAGTACCATGTGAAAACCTAGCAAACATGCACCATCTGTAGGGTCATATCCACCATCTACTAGATCTCCTAATTACCCATACATTTGCCATTCACAATAAATTCACTCTCACCACTTGCCAACTATGGCTTGGAATACCTATCACATATCCTAATTTCATAATGGGCGAGATTTTTCTACCATGAACATGAACCCCACTCCCCTTTTTCCTTTAACAAAGAAGTTTTTCATACCATCATCCTAAACCGCCAAGCACTCACCTACTTCTCCTAATTAGAAAGCTTTTTTTACTATGACCTTGCCTCATCACATGATCGCTCATTGTCACTTGATATTGCACATATCCATTTCCATCATAAGGCTAAAAATCACATGCATAAACCATCATATCCCTTTATCATCCCCCACATGAACCCACTCTTCCTTTCAATGAAAGAACTTTCTATACCATGTCCTCATCTATCATACATGATCCCTCATTATCACTTGAACCCCCACATATCCCCCATTATTTATTTATTATTGATTAGATAGATTGCATGGCCTTTCCCACTCATACATATCCTCCACCTTTTACCTCATGACTAATGAGGTAGCCTCCATGAACCATACCCCTCATTTTTACTATTGAATTCTCACATGCATGACTAAGCCACATCTTACCTCTCCTAATAGATGTAGGAAGAAGTACCTGAATGTGTACCTAGGATTGGTGTTCATCATGACTAGTTGTTCATAATAAAAGTGTCACACTTCCATCATCCATCATACATAATAAAAATTCATCCATAATAAAATCCCACACTTCCATCATCCATCATCCATAATAAAATTTCACCCATAATAAAATCCCACACTTCCACACAAATAGAAATAGGTGAATCCAATATTTAATTGATCTTGATCTATGCCATCATGGAAAAACAAAGAAAAACAAACAACAATATACTTGCATATGGTCATAGTTGTAAAAATCATGACTAGATTGATAATTGATATGCACAACCATTTAACTTTCCCTTCACATTAATCCCCCCATCTATGCCCAAAAGGATGAATCCTTCCTAGGTCCAACATCATCACTATCCATCCATCCCACTCTTGGCAAGAGATATGTTCACCTTTAAATTTATTTTTCTTTTTATGATTTTCTTTTCAAACCCATGGAGTCACCTAGTTTAGGCCACCTAGATCTACTCATATCTTGGTGTGTTTTGGACAAAGTGTGAAATGGGGCATGGTCATTTTTCATATGGTGTGTATGTGATTAGCTTGATCTACCAATGCTAATTACTACCTTAGATAGGGGTGGATGAAACATATGGATTTGGATATATGATATCATCCCCCCTATGGTCCACTAAGGTTATAAGATGACATTGTGTGCTAGGGGACAATCTTTTGTTTGATTGTTTGTGAGTCCAAAGTACATGCAAAGGACATGGTTGCACCATTGGTCACTTATACAATTGGGGCATAATGTCCTTTTCTATATTAAAATTTAGGATTGCTCACCACATTTCCAACATAATACTCCTCATCATAACCCATGACTCCACTTCTCCCCACCTGGACCTAACTATATTTTGTATCATGAACAAAAGAATACTATTCTATCCATTCCCCACCTTGCATTACCCATTATACATTTTTATCATTTTTACATTACATTCATTATTACACATTGATCATTTTTCATTTTAATCATCATTCATTATTTATCATCCATTTCATAAATTACAATAGTTCATTTAATTACCATCCATTATTCATCTTGCATTTTAACCGTACATTATCCATTATCCATTTTTACATTCCCATAAATCATTTTTAGCATCCATAATCATTATACCTATTCCATACATTTTTTGAATAATCATTAATCATTTTAAACATTATCCACTATTTTTCATAATCGTTTCCAATCACATAATCATTATCCATAATCATAATCATAATCATGTTTATAAATTGTTGGGAAAATATGTCTCAATTATCTTGCAATTATATACAATTTATTGTTGATGGGATGTATATATATTTATATATATGTTTCCTAGTTACATCGATAGGTGCATAAAATGGCAACACATAGCAAAATGTAAGTGATAATTTTTTTAGGAAACTTCTAGAATGACTAACATGCATTAAATAAAGGATATATTGTAAATCTGGACCGTTCGTAATTAGGTTTTAGATCTAATGGAATATATTTTGTTGGCCTATCTTTCTCTAGAATGTAACTCTATTTTATGAGGGAGTTGTATTATGACTATGATAGAGAGATGGTGATGTATTCCGAGAGTCTGATAGTGGTCATGTTGTCTCTTGATCTCTAAGTGGTGATACTCCTGTAAGATGCTTGCTCTGCAAGTAGATTTACTGAATAATATATTGTGTGGCTTTTGAAGTGTGGGGTTTTTTCTCCTGAAAGTGTTTTCCCCATGTAAATCACTGTGTCATGGTATGCATGATATTTATGTTTATTTTTGTTTAAGTTTCTATAACTGTTAAAGATTCGTAAAAGTTTTGCATTATTCTCCTCTCAAGATTAGTGTAGGAAGTTGTTCTACTACCTTAGCTTCCTTACAAGTGGTATCAGAGCTTGATCACCTTTGGTTTTAGTTGTGGATTGTTAGGTTTTTGAACTAATCGAGATTTGAGTGGAAGCTTGTTTAGAAGACACTTTGTGATCTTGTTGCAGGAATTTTTAGATGGAAAGTTCATCAGGGAGAATAGAGGTGGAGAAATTTTCTAGAAATAATTTTGAGATGTGAAAGCTAAAGATGGAGGATTTGTTGATAGATCGAGATCTATGGGATGCTATTGATGAGAATGTTTCAAGGCCTACATATCCTACTCAGGTTGCTCAATATGATGTTATGGATAATAAAGCCAAGGGTTTAATAAGATTGTACTTGAAAAAATGTTTTTAATTAATTTCCATGAGGAGACCTCTACACAAAAACTATGGAAGAAGCTTGGTGAGATGTATCATGCCAAATATTTAGTGGAAAATATTTTCTTGAGGAAGAAGTTGTATTCCTTGAGAATGGAAGAGGGTGGATGAATTACAGACCACCTGGAAGCATTCAATATTCTGGTGGCTCAATTGGAATCAGTTGGTGTCAAAATGGATGAGGAAGAGAAATGTCAGATCTTTCTTTGTTCTTTGCCCGATTCATGGGATTCTCTTGCTATGGATATTGGGAGTACTTCTATTATATTGAAGATTGAAGATGTGGTGGGTTCTTTTCTTTTTGAAGAAATGAGGAGGAAGGTATCCATCACTACTAAGGAGACCCTAAATTTTCATAGAAGACCTAAGGATAAAGGCAAGAAGAATGAGAAGCATGAAAAATCCAAGTCCAAGGGAAGATCTAAATCTCCTAGAAAGTTCAAAGTTATTTGCTAGAACTGCAGTAAGCCTAGGCATGTTCGTAAGGAATGCAAAGAAGAAAAGAAGAAGAAAAAGAAGAAAGTTGATTCTGATTCTGAATCTGAGAAGGAAGATGGTGACACATTCATTGTAGCTTTGGCAACTCATGCAGGTAATGATGCATGGTTAATTAACTTAGGTGCATCTTTCCATATGACCTTTAATAGAGATTGGTTTTCTAAATATGAAGAATTTGATGGAGGTAAGGTGTACTTGGGTGATGATTCTCATTTAGAAATTGTTGGTCGTGGTAAAGTTAAAATCATATTTCCTGATAGTAGAATAAAAAAGATTAATGGTGTGTTGCATATCCCTGGATTAGCATGAAATTTGTTATCTGTGAGAAAACTAATAGATGTAGGTGTGTAGGTAGTATTTTTTGATGCAAGATGCAAGATGGTCAAAGGTGCTATGGTGATTACTAGAGGTGTCAAATATGGCACAATGTATAAGCTTGATGCATGCATTGTTGAGTACAATAGTAATTTAATGAAAATAAAGTCTGTGGAATAAGTGAGGGTTTCACCTTCAACAAATGTTCATGGCTTTTGGGTACCCAAGGGTTCTCTTTCTTCTGAGACAAAGTTACTTGCAGATAAAACTATGTTACAATACCACAAACTTGGCCACATTGTAGAAAAGGGTCTAAGGATCTTGAAAAATAAAAACCTTGTTGAAGGTCTATTTGATTGTAATCTTGAATTTGATCTCTATGAGAATTGCATTTATGAAAAACAAAACCATGTTCAGTTTTACTCGAGCTCTCATAAATCTTGTGGTGTATTGGATCTTATTTATTTTGATGTGTTTGGTCTAGTAGATGTTCCTTCAATTGGTAAATCCACATATTATGTTTCATTTATTGATGATTATAGTAGGACATGTGTATATTTTCTAAAGAGTAAATATGAAGTTTTTAGTTGATTTAAATAATTTAAAGCAATGGTTGAGTTGCAGACTAAAAAGAAAAGAAAATGTTTAAGGACTAATAATGGCAATGAATTTTTCTATAATGATTTTGATAGATTCTGTAAATATTTTGGTATTCATAGATAGAAGACAACTCCGTATTCTCGGCAACACAATGGAGTTGCAGAAAGAATGAACATGACACTAATGGAGAGAGCTAGGAGTATGTTGAGTGGTGTTGGCCTAGAACAAAGGTTTTTGGTTGAAGTTGTTGCCACTACCTATTACCTGATTAACAGGTCTCCTACATTAGCTCTTATTGATAAGATGCCTATAGAGGTATGGTCAGGTCACAAGCCTTCATTAATACATCTTAGAGTTTTTGGTTGTGAGGCATATGCACATGTGCTAAAGGAGAAGCAAACAAAATTGGAGAACAAGGCTGTGAAATGTATCTTCATTGGATATAGTTATGGTGTGAAAGGATATTGTGAATGTCAATGTTAGACCTACACAAACATGAAGAAAAACACACAATTAGATCATTATGCAAATTCGATCAACATTCCCCATAGAATTCATTTGAAATGCACAAAATAAGAAATGGAAATGAAGAACACAAACAAAAACTATCAAATCCTATCTAATGCAAGCAAACTCTCAATCCCATGCGGGAATTGGTGCAATTTTGATGTAAAAAATGGCCATTTCCCAATCCCTTGTAAGCTTGAATGATGACTTGATGAAGATTTGATGCTCCTTGCTTGAATTCCTACATAACCTAGCTATGGAAATGAGAAAATGGATAAACAATGGATGAGAAAATTCAAAATCTGAAGATAATGTCTTTGCATGAAGTTGTGGATCCAAAATAAAAGTGATAGCCTCTTATTTATAGATGAGAGTGATGGAGAATGAGGAAAAAGGGATGAATGTGGGATCAAACACCAACCAATGACCAAGTGCCACTTGTCAACATATGGGTGGACAAAGGTGGAGCACATTTTGGTCATTGTGCAATTAAATGCAATTAGGTGGAATTGCAAAATGGATGAAATGACATGTTGGAGGGAGGAGAAAATGAAGTTAATGCCACTTGGATCAAGGCAAAAGGATATGTAAGAGGTTTAAATGCCTTGTTGGATGTACAAAGCCTTTTAGAGGGATTTTTCAAATTTAGAGAATATTCCAACATTGATGCCTTTTTGAAAGTAATTGAAGATTTAATAAATCAATTGAAATGATTTTCATGAGCAAGTTGCAAAATCTAGAGGATTTAGGTGATTAAGATTAAGATTAATCAATATTTGATTAATTTAAAAAGAGATTAGTTGATTTGACCATTTTGATTTTGATTTTTGGATTAATTTAAATCAAAATGAGAGGAATATGATGTAGACTCAATTAAATAAAGATTTTGATTTATTTAATTAAAAAGGAGATGATGTTAGATTAAATCAAATAAAGATTGATTTATTTAATTTAATAGAATGACTTTAGAGATTTAATTAAATAAAGTAAATTATTTAATTAAAGGGAGACTATAGGATTAATGAAAGAAAATGATCTATTTAATCAACAAGAGATGATGACTTAATCAGATAAATAATGATTTATTTAATTAAGAGATGAAATGTGGTGGATTTAATCAAATACAGATTATTCGATTAAACAATTAGCAAAGAAGATGATTCAGGATGAAGCGGTGTTAGTAATCAGGATCAAGTGAAATTGATACATTTTTCATTTCTACATTTTTCCCCTCTTTGAAGCAATGTACCTGTTGTATTGGTTCAAAGAATAACCTCGCGATCAAATTTTTTTATTTTTTATTTTTTTAAATGCCCCATTCTGCCCCTCGAGAGATTAGACGAAAATTTTAATTTTTGGGTGATCTCACGAAAAAGGAGGACAAGGTGCCTGATGGGTCCATAAAGGCTCCAAGATGCCAAAAACATGAAAAAACATGAAAAAATGATGCAAAGTGACCCTCGGTTGGGAGAAAACGGGCTCGGGGGTCCAAAACCCTAGCTAGACGGCTAAAAAGGGTCAAAAAACCCTAACTTTTAGGCTTAAATAGGCTTTGAGGGGCCACTTCCAATTCATTTGCACACCTAGCCTTTATAAATTATTGCGACCTAAGCTCTAAGGATTGATTGAGATGGCACAATGCATGCTTCCATGAAATATTTATGAGCACATGTGAGTGTACCAGAGGCTTCCTGGCACAGGACCAACGGTAAGTCATCTTGTCTCGACCTTTGTTTTTGATTTTTGAGTGCATTAATTAGGGTCTAGAGGTCAACCAAGTCAAGCAACACTGTTTAGTGCCACTAAAAACCTTAAATTGGTGTCGTGTGGGCCTAAATTGTGCCACTGATGAGAGTTGCATTGTGGCTGCGGAGTTTAGGAATTAGGGTTTAGGTTACAAAATCTTCTGCACTTGCAAATTGCACTACGGTGGTCCTGTTTGAAATTTAGGTCCAGGGGTCAAATTAAAATGTTGTCAAACTACACTGTGGCGGTGGAGTTTAGAAATTTTAGGCTTCTAGTGGCATATTTTAGAAGTTTCAAACAAAGACACATATGCAAATAGTGACACATTTGCTATTTTGGTTTTGCAAACCCCAAACAAGATCTTGAATTTTTATGAAACTTGACGCAGTGACTTTTCCTGATGTAGGAGGACATGGAGCCACTCCACTCATGGGAGCACAGGTCCTTGATCTTGAGTAGATAGAATCAGAATCCCCCTTTGCATGAGGTACTCTAGGAGCACTTGGAAGAGATTAGATTATGGTATGTTGCTTATGCCCCAGTGATTAGGACACACCTTGGCATGATGACATCATTGGCAGAGTGCTGGCATAGTGAGACATCCTTATTTCACTTCCCCATAGGCAAGGCCACAGTGACCTTAGAGGAGTTGCCAATCCATGGAGAGAGATTCATCTATGATGTGGATGATGGTAGGGACAACTACTTTGAGATTATGGGCCTAGATGAGATCATTTTCTTGGAGGGACAAATTGAGCTAGAGCCGTACAAGGGTCAAGTACCATCCTTCATATTGATTATAGCTGCCATCATTTTAGGACTCATGGCACCAAATCGACATGATCGATACTTCAGCTCAGGATGGGATCTTTCCTGGGAGTAGATGCTCTGACAGAGAGAGTGATTTTCCTAGGGGCCAGTGATGCTACCCTCCCTCTACCATGATCTTCATGAGTTCACATACTATGACAGCCGGGCCATCGAATCAGGAGTTACATTGCTACACATTTGGGCCTGGGAGCACATTGTAGTGCTCTTCCCTAGAGTCACACTAGTAGATATGGAGCCAGATGACCCAGTCATCTAGAGATACAAGGGTGCACTTACTTTTACACATACAGGGGCAGAAGGCATTTGACATTGGCGGTAGGCCATCGATGAGATGAAAATTTTCACTTGGAGGCCTTGGCTCGACATGCCTGTTTGGTATGGAAATGTTCAATAGTTGTTCTTCACTAGGCATGACTGTTTGATGTAGGGCTAAGAGCATATGATGCTAAGAGATTAGATATGATGCTAGACCATGTTTCCCAATAGTTTCCCATGATCACAAGACCTGGAGATCCCACCAGTATGTGGCCGATCTTCAGTATGTGGCGTATTATTCACACATGAGGATCGTATGAGGGATATGGTAGATGAGGTCATACCATTATGGTAGATGAGGCAGTGCAGAGTTTCAGGCAATTGGTGGCCAGGCCATGGCCTTATGATCAGTGACCAGTAGACCTAGGGATGACCTAGGCCTACAAGGATTGGTTACGTCTGCCAGTTTGATTGATAGTTCTAGGTGCACTATTGCCATAGAGGAGACCAAGAGGTTGATCTGTAGGGCAGGGGTGGGGCTGAGGAGGCAAGGGGGATGGTGACGAGGATGGTGGCAAGGGCAGAGGAGGCAAAGGAGGAGGTGTCATACCTCCATGATAGCCAGAGCAACAACTCAAGCAACATAGGGATTAGAGGGATGTCCCCAGAGACAGGCATCAGGATCAGTCCAGGGATGGTCATCAGGACTAGGATAGGAAGTGGACCCCATTGAGAGTTGGTCATTAGGACTAGCCACCAATTCATCCACCTCCACAGCCATACCCAAGGGACAGTTAGATTTTATAGCTACAGGATCATATCCAAGTGCTCATGGTAGAGAGGGACTAGGTGAGACATCAGCTCTTGGCCTTGACAGCCAAGAGAGATGAGGCTATCCAGCAGCGGCAGGCTGCCGAGCTGCAGGAAACACAAGAGATGGGTTGGAAACAACAACTAGAGAGTATGGATGCATCCTCTTCTAGGAGCACAGTATCCATGCGAGCATACAGAGAGGTCATATGAGAGGGTGAGTACTATCGTGTGCATTATCACTAGGTAGTGCCTTGAGCAACACGAGTTCCTAATTACTCACAACAGACTGAATATAGGCCTCTAGGGGATCACGGGGAGAGTCCGGGTGGCAAGGGGAGTAGCTAGTAGGGATAGCTTATTCATTATTCTTTTGAGATCCACAGGCTCATTTTTGATAGCCCCGTGGGCGACTGTACTATACTCATTTGATATACACACTTGATCCCGATTTTGTACCATGACAGTGTTTATTATTTTGATGATATATGAGATGATTTGATCCGATGTATGATGTGTCCTTATCTTATTTATGCATTATGGATGGAGGTTTTTACTTTCTATATGTGATGCAATGCAATGTATGTTTCTATATGATGTTTATGATGTGATGTAGTGATTTATGGATGTATTTATTTTTTTAGTATCTTTTCTATGCACTTTTATGATGATGTATGGATAATGCAAATTTTATGATATGTGAATGTTTAGAATAACAACTCTATATTATGTACCTAATGGATGATAATGATAAAATGTATGAGGTGCAATCTTTTTATTTTTCATTATCTTTCTCATGTATGATATGTTGATGCATTTATGGATGTCATGATGATGCACATGATATGATGTGATGATGCATTTTTATTGTGATGGTGCATTTAATGATGATGTCTATGTCTATGATATGATATGATGTACATGGTATGATGATTCTTATATGATGATGTAAACAAATGATATGTATATGATGTTATATGATTATGTAACAGATGCAAATGAATGATATTATGATGTATATGTGATGATGCAATGGATGCTTTGATGATGTAAATGATATGAGTTAATAATGCCTATGTGATGATTCCTTTCATGCTTATGCAATGAATGAAAATGTATGGTTCATGAAATTCTTAGAATAACCAATCTATATTATGATGCAAATGATGAAATGCAATGCATGCGAGATGCTCAGTGTCTCCTATACGTAATGATATGATGTGCATTATGCTAATGGTTTGTGGATGCAGGATGGGTACAATAACGATGATGATTGACTGTCATGGTACCATGTTAGCATGGAAAGAAGATAGAAGAAATAAGAGAATCCAACAAGTCAAA
>VDFB02053729.1:193325-278055 GCA_007258455.2 Sequoia sempervirens
TGACTCCGCTTCTCCCCACCTGGACCTAACTATATTTTGTATCATGAACAAAAGAATACTATTCTATCCATTCCCCACCTTGCATTACCCATTATACATTTTATCATTTTTACATTACATTCATTATTACATATTGATCATTTTGCATTTTAATCATCATTCATTATTTATCATCCATTTCATAAATTACAATAGTTCATTTAATTACCATCCATTATTCATCTTGCATTTTAATCGTACATTATCCATTATCCATTTTTACATTCCCATAAATCATTTTTAGCATCCATCATCATTATACCTATTCCATACATTTTTTGAATAATAATTAATCATTTTAAACATTGTCCACTATTTTTCATAATCATTTCCAATCACATAATCATAATCATAATCATGTTTATAAATTGTTGGGAAAATATGTCTCAATTATCTTGCAATTATATACAGTTTATTGTTGATGGGGTGTATATATATTTATATATATGTTTCCTAGTTACATCGATAGGTGCATAAAATGGCAGCACACAGTGAAATGTAAGTGATAAATTTTTTAGGAAACTTCTAGAATGACTAACATGCATTAAATAAAGGATATATTGTAAATCTGGACCATTCGTAATTAGGTTTTAGATCTAATGGAATATATTTTGTTGGCCTTTCTCTAGAATGTAACTCTATTTTATGAGGGAGTTGTATTATGACTACGATAGAGAGATGGTGATGTATTCCGAGAGTCTGATAGTGGTCATGTTGTCTCTTGATCTCTAAGTGGTGATACTCCTATAAGATGCTTGCTCTACAAGTAGATTTACTGAATAATATATTGTGTGGCTTTTGAAGTGTGGGGTTTTTTCTCTTGAAAGTGTTTTCCCCATGTAAATCACTGTGTCATGGTATGGATGATATTTATGTTTATTTTTGTTTAAGTTTCTATAACTGTTAAAGATTCGTAAAAGTTTTGCATTATTCTCCTCTCAAGATTAGTGTAGGAAGTTGTTCTACTACCTTAGCTTCCTTACAAGTGGTATCAGAGCTTGATCACCTTTGGTTTTAGTTGTGGATTGTTAGGTTTTTGAACTAATCTAGATTTGAGTGGGAGCTTGTGTAGAAGACACTTTGTGATCTTGTTGTAGGAATTTTTAGATGGAAAGTTCATCAAGGAGAATAGAGGTGGAGAAATTTTCTGGAAATAATTTCGAGATGTGAAAGCTAAAGATGGAGGATTTGTTGATAGATCGAGATCTATGGGATGCTATTGATGAAAATGTTTCAAGGCCTGTAGATCCTACTCAGGTTGCTCAATATGATGTTATGGACAATAAAGCCAAGGGTTTAATGAGATTGTACTTGAAAAATTGTGTTTTAATTAATTTCCATGAGGAGACCTCTACACAAAAACTATGGAAGAAGCTTGGTGAGATGTATCAGGCCAAATATTTAGTGGAAAATATTTTCTTGAGGAAGAAGTTGTATTCCTTGAGAATGGAAGAGGGTGGATGAATTACAGACCACCTGGAAGCATTCAATATTCTGGTGGCTCAATTGGAATCAGTTGGTGTCAAAATGGATGAGGAAGAGAAATGTCAGATCTTTCTTTGTTCTTTGCCTGATTCATGGGATTCTCTTGTTATGGATATTGGGAGTACTTCTATTATATTGAAGATTGAAGATGTGGTGGGTTCTTTTCTTTTTGAAGAAATGAGGAGGAAGGTATCCATCACTACTAAGGAGACCCTAAATGTTCATAGAAAACCTAAGGATAAAGGAAAGAAGAATGAGAAGCGTGACAAATCCAAGTCCAAGGGAAGATCTAAATCTCCTAGAAAGTTCAAAGTTATTTGCTAGAACTGCAGTAAGCCTAGGCATGTTCGTAAGGAATGCAAAGAAGAAAAGAAGAAGAAAAAGAAGAAAGTTGATTCTGATTCTGAATCTAAGAAGGAAGATGGTGACACATTCATTGTAGGTTTGGAAACTCATGCAGGTAATGATGCATGGTTAATTAACTTAGGTGCATCTTTCCATATGACCTTTAATAGAGATTGGTTTTCTAAATATGAAGAATTTGATGGAGGTAAGGTGTACTTGGGTGATGATTCTCATTTAGACATTGTTGGTCATGGTAAAGTTAAAATCATATTTCCTGATAGTAGAATAAAAAAGATTAATGGTGTGTTGCATATCCCTGGATTAGCATGAAATTTGTTATCTGTGAGAAAACTAATAGATGTAGGTGTGTAGGTAGTATTTTTTGATGCAAGATGCAAGATGGTCAAAGGTGCTATGGTGATTGCTAGAGGTGTCAAATATGACACAATGTATAAGCTTGATGCATGCATTGTTGAGTACAATATTAATTTAATGAAAATAATGTATGTGGAATAAGTGAGGGTTTCACCTTCAACAAATGTTCATGGCTTTTGGGTACCCAAGGGTTCTCTTTCTTCTGAGACAAAGTTACTTGTAGATAAAACTATGTTACAACACCACAGACTTGGCCACATTGTAGAAAAGGGTCTAAGGATCTTGAAAAATAAAAACCTTGTTGAAGGTCTATCTGATTGTAATATTGAATTTGATCTCTATGAGAATTGTATTTATGAAAAACAAAACCATGTTCAGTTTTACTCGAGCTCTCATAAATCTTGTATTGGATCTTATTTATTTTGATGTGTTTGGTCTAGTAGATGTTCCTTCGATTGGTAAATCCACATATTATGTTTCATTTATTGATGATTATAGTAGAAGGACATGTGTATATTTTCTAAAGAGTAAATATGAAGTTTTTAGTTGATTTAAATAATTTAAAGCAATGGTTGAGTTGCAGACTGAAAAGA
The DNA here is from genome assembly GCA_007258455.2 of Sequoia sempervirens. NCBI lineage: Eukaryota > Viridiplantae > Streptophyta > Pinopsida > Cupressales > Cupressaceae > Sequoia > Sequoia sempervirens. The sequence goes on from VDFB02053729.1 coordinate 196,163, forward strand.
AAAGAAAATGTTTAAGGACTGATAATGGCAATGAATTTTTCTATAATGATTTTGATAGATTCTGTAAATATTTTGGTATTCATAGATAGAAGACAACTCTATATTCTCTACAACACAATGGAGTTGCAGAAAGAATGAACATGACACTAATGGAGAAAGCTAGGAGTATGTTGAGTGGTGTTGGCCTAGAACAAAGGTTTTTGGTTGAAGTTGTTGCCACTGCCTGTTACCTGATTAACAGGTCTCCTACATTAGCTCTTGTTGATAAGATGCCTATAGAGGCATGGTTAGGTTGCAAGCCTTCATTAATACATCTTAGAGTTTTTGGTTGTGAGGCATATGCACATGTGCTAAAGGAGAAGCAAACAAAATTGGAGAACAAGGCTGTGAAATGTATCTTCATTGGATATAGTTATGGTGTGAAAGGATATTGTGAATGTCGATGTTAGACCTACACAAACATGAAGAAAAAACACACAATTAGATCATTATGCAAATTCAATCAACATTTCCCATAGAATTCATTTGAAATGCACAAAATAAGAAATGGAAATGAAGAACACAAACAAAAACTATCAAATCCTATCTAATGCAAGAAAACTCTCAATCCCATGGGGGAATTGGTGCAATTTTGATGTAAAAAATGGCCATTTCCCAATCCCTTGTAAGATTGAATGATGACTTGATGAAGATTTGATGCTCCTTGCTTGAATTCCTACATAACCTAGCTAAGGAAATGAGAAAATGGATAAACAATGGATGAGAAAATTCAAAATCTGAAGATAATGTCTTTGCATGAAGTTGTGGATCCAAAATAAAAGTGATAGCCTCTTATTTATAGATGAGAGTGATGGAGAATGAGGCAAAAGGGATGAATGTGGAATCAAACACCAACCAATGACCAAGTGCCACTTGTCAACATATGGGTGGACAAAGGTGGAGCACATTTTGGTCATTGTGCAATTAAATGCAATTAGGTGGAATTTCAAAATGGATGAAATGACATGTTGGAGGGAGGAGAAAATGAAGTTAATGCCACTTGGCTCAAGGCAAAAGGATATGTAAGAGGTTTAAATGCCTTGTTGGATGTACAAAGCCTTTTGAGGGATTTTTCAAATTTGGAGAATATTCCAACATTGATGCCTTTTTGAAAGTAATTGAAGATTTAATAAATCAATTGAAATGATTTTCATGAGCAAGTTGCAAAATCTAGAGGATTTAGGTGATTAAGATTAAGATTAATCAATATTTGATTAATTTAAAAAGAGATTAGTTGATTTGACCATTTTGATTTTGATTTTTGGATTAATTTAAATCAAAATGAGAGGAATATGATGTAGACTCAATTAAATAAAGATTTTGATTTATTTAATTAAAAAGGAGATGATGTTAGATTAAATCAAATAAAGATTGATTTATTTAATTTAATAGAATGACTTTAGAGATTTAATTAAATAAAGTAAATTATTTAATTAAAGGGAGACTATAGGATTAATGAAAGAAAATGATCTATTTAATCAACAAGAGATGATGACTTAATCAGATAAATAATGATTTATTTAATTAAGAGATGAAATGTGGTGGATTTAATCAAATACAGATTATTCGATTAAACAATTAGCAAAGAAGATGATTCAGGATGAAGCGGTGTTAGTAATCAGGATCAAGTGAAATTGATACATTTTTCATTTCTACATTTTTCCCCTCTTTGAAGCAATGTACCTGTTGTATTGGTTCAAAGAATAACCTCGCGATCAAATTTTTTTATTTTTTATTTTTTTAAATGCCCCATTGCTGCCACCTTGAGAGATTAGATGAAAATTTCAATTTTTGGGTTATCTCACGAAAAAGGAGGACAAGGTGCCTGACGGGTCCATAAAGGCTCCAAGATGCCAAAAACATGCAAAAAAATGAAAAAATGATGCAAAGCGACCCTCGGTTGGGAGAAAACGGGCTCGGGGGTCCAAAACCCTAGCTGGACGGCTAAAAAGGGTAAAAAAACCCTAACTTTTAGGCTTAAATAGGCTTTGAGGGGCCACTTCCAATTCATTTGCACACCTAGCCTTTATAAATTATTGCGACCTAAGCTCTGAGGATTGATTGAGATGGCACAATGCGTGCTTCCATGAAATATTTATGAGCGCATGTGAGTGTACCAGAGGCTTCCTGGCACAGGACCAACAATAAGTCATCTTGTCTCAACCTTTGTTTTTGATTTTTGAGTGCATTAATTAGGGTCTAGAGGTCAACCAAGTCAAGCAACGTTGTTTAGTGCCACTAAAAACCTTAAATTGGTGTCGTGTGGGCCTAAATTGTGCCAGTGATGAGAGTTGCGTTGTGGCGGCGGAGTTTAGGAATTAGGGTTTAGGTTACAAAATCTTTCGCACTTGCAAATTGCACTACGGTGGTCCTGTTTGAAATTTAGGTCCAGGGGTCAAATTAAAATGTTGTCAAACTGCGCTACAGCGGTGGAGTTTAGAAATTTTAGGCTTCTAGTGGCATATTTTAGAAGTTTCAAACAACGACGCATATGCAAACAGTGACACATTTGCTGTTTTGGTTTTGCAAACCCCAAACAAGATCTTGAATTTTTATGAAACTTGACGCAGTGACTTTTCCTGATGTAGGAGGACATGGAGCCGCTCCACTCATGGGAGCACAGGTCCTCGATCTTGAGTAGATAGACTCAGAATCCCCCTTTGCATGAGGTACTCTAGGAGCACTTGGAAGAGATTGGATTATGGTACGTTGCTTATGCCCCAATGATTAGGACACACCTTGGCATGATGACATCATTGGCAGAGTGCTGGCATAGTGAGACATCCTTATTTCACTTCCCCACAGGCAAGGCCACAGTGACCTTAGAGGACTTTCCAATCCATGGAGAGAGATTCATCTATGATGTGGATGATGGTAGGGACAACTACTTTGAGATTATGGGCCTAGATGAGATCATTTTCTCAGAGGGAAAAATTGAGCTAGAGTCGTACAAGGGTCAAGTGCCATCCTTCATATTGATTATAGCTACCATCATTTTAGGACTCATGGCACCAGATCGACATGATCGATACTTCAGCTCAGGATGGGATCTTTCCTGGGAGTAGATACTCTGATAGAGAGAGTGCTTTTCTTAGGGTCCAGTGATGCTACCCTCCCTCTACCATGATCTTCATGAGTTCACATACTATGACAGCCGGGCCATCGGATCAGGAGTTACATTGCTACACATTTGGGCCTAGGAGCACATTGTAGTGCTCTTCCCTAGAGTCACACTAGTAGATATGGAGCCAGATGACCCAGTCATCTAGAGATACAGGGGTGCACTTACTTTTACACATACAGGGGCAGAAGGCATTTGACATTGGTAGTAGGCCATCGATGAGATGAAAATTTTCACTTGGAGGCCTTGGCTCGACATGCCTGCTTGGTATGGAAATGTTCAACAGTTGTTCTTCACTAGGCATGACTGTTTGATGTAGGGCTAAGAGCATACGATGATAGATCAGTATCTACTAGACCATGTTTCCCAACAGTTTGGAGATGCACAAGACCATCCCGATGACCAGTATGTGGCCATCTTCACACGTACTATGAGGGAGATGACATGAGGTCGTACCATTTTGGTAGATGAGGCAGTGCAGAGTCTTAGGCAATTGGTGGCCAGGCCATGGCCTTATGATCAGTGACTAGTAGACCTAGGGATGACCTAGGCCTACAAGGATTGGTTACGTCTGCCAGTTTGATTGATAGTTCTAGGTGCACTATTGCCACAGAGGAGACCAAGAGGCCGATCTGCAAGGCAGGGGTGGGGCTGAGGAGGCAAGGGGGATGGTGACGGGGATGGTGGAAAGGGCAGAGGAGGAGGTAAAGGAGGAGGTGGCATACCTCCATGATAGCCAGAGCAACAACTCAAGCAACATAGGGATTAGAGGGATGTCCCTAGAGATAGGCATCAGGATCAGTCCAAGGATGGTCATCAGGACTAGGATAGGAAGTGGACCCCATTGAGAGTTGGTCATTAGGACTAGCCACCAATTCATCCACCTCCACAGCCATACCCAAGGGACGGTTAGATTTTATAGCTACAGGATCATATCCAAGTGCTCATGGTAGAGAGGGACTAGGTGAGACATCAGGTCTTGGCCTTGACAGCCAAGAGAGATGAGGCTATCCAGCAGCGGTAGGCTGTCGAGCTGCAGGAAACACAAGAGATGGGTTGGCAAAAACAACTAGAGAGTATGGATGCATCCTCTTCTAGGAGTACAGTATCCATGCGAGCATACAGAGAGGTCATATGAGAGGGTGAGTACTATCGTGTGCATTATCACTAGGCAGTGCCTTGAGCAACATGAGTTCCTGATTACTCACAACAGACTGAATATAGGCCTCTAGAGGATCACGGGGAGAGTCCGGGTGGCAAGGGGAGTAGCTAGTAGGGCTAGCTTATTCATTATTCTTTTGAGATCCACAGGCTCATTTTTGATAGCCCCGTGGGCGACTGTACTATACTCATTTGATATACACACTTGATCCCGATTTTGTACCATGACAGTGTATTATTATTTTGATGATATATGAGATGATTTGATCCGATGTATGATGTGTCCTTATCTTATTTATGCATTATGGATGGAGGTTTTTACTTTCTATATGTGATGCAATGCAATGTATGTTTCTATATGATGTTTATGATGTGATGTAGTGATTTATGGATGTATTTATTTTTTTAGTATCTTTTCTATGCACTTTTATGATGATGTATGGATAATGCAAATTTTACGATATGTAAATGTTTAGAATAACAACTCTATATTATGTACCTAATGGATGATAATGATAAAATGTATGAGGTGCAATCTTTTTCTTTTTCATTATCTTTCTCATGTATGATATGGCGATGCATTTATGGATGTCATGATGATGCACATGATATGATGTGATGATGCATTTTTATTGTGATGGTGCATTTAATGATGATGTCTATGTCTATGATATGATATGATGTACATGGTATGATGATTCTAATATGATGATGCAAACATATGATATGTATATGATGTTATATGATTATGTAACAGATGCAAATGAATGATATTATGATGTATATGTGATGATGCAATGGATGCTTTGATGATGTAAATGATATGAGTTAATAATGCCTATGTGACGATTCCTTTCATGCTTATGCAATGAATGAAAATGTATGGTTTGTGAAATTATTAGAATAACCAATCTATATTATGATGCAAATGATGAAATGCAATGCATGTGAGATGATCAGTGTCTCCTATACGTAATGATATGATGTGCATTATGCTAATGTTTTGTGGATGTAGGATGGGTACAATAACGATGATGATTGACTGTCATGGTACCATGTTAGCGTGGAAAGAAGATAGAAGAAAGAAGAGAATCCAACAAGTCAAAAGATGATGATGATGATGATGTGATAACTAGGAATTGGGACTTTAAAAGGGCCATTTACCTCATGTTTGATAATACACATAGGCATGATGCATCAAGGTATAAGGAACCAAGATGGTGTTGCACCTAGTGTGATAGATTTTGACTCGACAATCAAATAAGAGTACTCCTATTCACACTTGATAGATATAACCTTGTTCAAAATGCAATTTAGATATTTCAAACATCTCAGACCAAAACATGGAAAGGAAAGACTTCATATGTGGTCAACAAGACACCTAAAACACCCTCCCTACACCCAAACAAAGCATGCATGACCAAAGTTATATTACAAGAATATCCAACAATACAGTAGATAAAAGATACTGATCATTTCCCCATTCCTTTCTCTCTAAATCCCTTTGTTTGGACATCATCGAGAGGTCATTAAAATGAGCGCAATAAGATAAGCCAAAAAGACAAAGATAAAGTAAACAAACAAGCTAATGTTCTTCAATACCACTAGCCAAGACTAAACTATAGTGATGCTTGATGTTGATTTCCATTGTAGGAAGGATGCATCCTAGGACATGATGTTATCAGATGATTGATTTGGGACTGATAGGATGATAGGATATTGATACCAAAAGTTGACTAACTTGTTTACTTATTGACCTAGACTTGAGACTTTGACGCTTAAGTTTTTAGTTTTAACCTGCTAGACTTATTTCCGATTGTTATACCAAAGGTTGAGGATGATGACATTTTATTATGAGTGAATGTTTATTTCAGGTGAAAGTGAGATGGGGATGGATGGATTTTTTTCAAATATTTGGATTTTTTTTTTATGTTTTCAAAATGTTTTGACACTGTTTTGGTATTTTCAAGATTATACAAATGTTTGATTTTCAAAATTTCCACTATTTGGGGGTTTTCTGAGATTTTGACCAAGAGACTAGCCTAAAGACCTATCCTAGGGGCCTCGGGGGCTGATCAACAGATTATCCTTTCCTACGTTATACATGCAGAGACCACGTAGTTCGACTGACACAAACTCGATTATTGATGAGATATGAATAAATGGATTGCCAGTTTATCATGATGGACTCCTAAAGGACTGACCTAAGTGTCTCGAGGGATGATCAAAGATCAACCTTGCCTACGTTCAAAGCTTAGAGATGACGTAGTTCGACAAGACAACTCTATTTTTGAATTTTTTGACTAACTTTTTGACCTATTTTTAGATTTTGAATGTTTTGAATATTTTTGGATTTTCTTGGTTTTTTGAATGTTTTTGGATTTTCTAATTTTCTGGACTTCAAGAACATACATGAATCCAACCTGGAGAGAACATTCCTCCAGTGTGAAGCAATAGACTACTCCGATATAGGTAGGACAAACTGACCTTAAGAATGGGCCGAGTAGTACTAGGAGAGATCATGACATGAACACAAGACCCAACTATGATGCGGATGTGGACGGGTTATGGATGGAGATGGATGTATGATGCAAAACAAGCCATGAGGATCCTAGTGGATGGAAAGTGCTTATTTACACAAGGTGCCTATTTTCCAAGTTTTCACCAAGGTACTTGCTCAAAGCACCATCGAAGTGGTTTTCACTAGAGGATGATTTTTTCTTTACTATTTTTTAATCCCTTTTTTGATATTTTTGGATTTTTATATTTTTTTTTGTTCTTTTTTTGTCGCCAAGATGCTTGTTTGCCAGGTTTTCATCAGGGTGACCATTTTTTAATGATATTTTATGATTTTTTTGTATTTTTTGGTTTTACACCCTGAAAGATTAGGCATAAATTTTTTTGAGATGGGAGCTATTCATGGGCTCCTATAGGGGTTCCCCTTCGAGCATTGATAATTGATATGCCCCTGACTTATAGCTTGCCATGATGATAAAAGGTCCTAACCAATTGGGTTCAAATTTTCCCTTTCCATCTGGATTTGGAACGTTCTTATGATTCTTCTTGAGCACAAGTTCCCCAACTTGGAAGGTCTGACTCCTGATCTTCTTGTTGTAGCTCTGTTTGAGTCAATTTTGATACACCTGCAAATGGTTTAAGGCATCCATACACCACTCATCTAGTAGCTCTAGCTCATTCAGTTGTGATACCCACTATTCTTCATCTATGATGATATTCTCAATGATGGGAGCTCGATCTCGATGGGTAATATGGCTTCTAATCCGTAGACCAGGGAGAAGGGATGGCACCTATTGGTGTGTAGATACTTGTTTGATAGACCCATAGGGTGGGATTCAATTGAAGGTCCCAATCATGACCAGCTTCACTAACCATCTTCTTGAGGATTTTTCAGGATGGTCTTATTTGTAGCCTCTGCTTGGCCATTTCATGGGGATAATACAGAGTGGAAAAGTGATTTTGGATTTTGAATTTTTGGCATACGTCGCAAACATCCTGATTCTTGAAAGGTATCCCATTATCTAAGATAATGGCTTGAGCGACACCATAACAAAAAATTAAGTAGTTTAGGATGAACTTTGATATCTACTTTCTAGTAATATATGTCATGGGGATAGCTTCTACCCACTTGGTGAAGTACTCAGTGGCAGTGATAAACTTGTGTCCACTGAACAAGGTGGGGGTAATTTTTTTGATGAGATCAAGCCCCCATTGTGAGAAGGGCCAATGTGTGATAATCGGGTGGAGCTCTTGAGCTAGTGCATGGATGAGGTCCCCATGTTGCTAACATTGTAGAAACCTTTTGATATAGTCATGTGCTTCTCTTTCCATTGTAGGCCAATAGTACCTCATCCTCAACAATTTCTTGGCCAAGGTCATACCACTCGAGTGTGAACCAAAAATGCCTTTATGTACCTCAGTTAAGGTAGTCAATGCCTCCTCAATGTTTAAGCAATGTAACAGGGTCCCTTCAATGCTTCTATGGTAAAGGGTATCTCCTAGGATGACAAAACGAGATGATTTTTTGACAAAGACTCTCTTGAGGTTTGGGGTTATGTCAGCTGGGAGGGCTCCTATTCTTAGATAAGTGTATATCTTATGGTACCAGGGATCACCGGGACAACCAATTTCACACACAAATTCAGACTCTGATACCTCAAATGCAGGCACAAGAAGTTGCTCTATGAGGAATTCTTACTTTGGCATGTCACGTGGTATTTCTAGGAGGGATCCGATTGTAGCCATTGCATCTGCCACTCTATTGTTTGCTATTGGTAGCTTCTCAAACATGATATCAATAAAGAACTCCTTAAGAATTTTCACCAATTTCTTATAGGGAGTAAACTTATCATCCTTTGTTTGATACTCATTGTTGACCTGATTGATTATGAGTTGTGAGTCTCCATATACCTTGAGTGCCATTATTTTCCATTGCACTGCTATTCTTAGCCCTATGACAAGAGCCTCAGATTCTACGATGTTATTTGTGCAAGGGAACGGTAGTTTGTATGATTTTGGAATGCAATCCCCTTGTGGGGTAGTGAAGAAGATCCCTGCTTCCAATCCATGTTGTGTGTAGGATCCATCAAAGTACATTTTCCAATGATCTGCTACACTTAGGTTGAAGATTGATTTGTTGGGGAATCCTAAGACAAGTGGATTCTCTGAGTATATCGGTGCCTCTACCAACTAATCTACAATTGCTTGTCCTTTGATTGCCTTTCGCTCCACATACTCAATGTCATGCTTTGTGAGGATCATAACCTACTTGGCTATCCACCCAGTAAGCGTTGCTTTGGAAAGCAAGTACTTAAAGGGGTCTATATTTGTGATAAGCTTTATCTGATGGGCTAGCATGTAATGTCTGAACTTTTGTTCTACAAATAAAATTGCTAGAAATGATTTCTCAATGGATGTATAGTTTAGTTCATGGCCCACCATAGTTCTTCTAATATAATAGATATCTCTCTCTTTTCCATTTTCATCATGATATTCCAGAGAGTGCCGAGAGCTACCTCTATTGATGATATGTATAAGATCAAGGGTTTTCCTGGAATTGGCGGCATAAGGACTGGCAGCATAAGTATTCCTTGATATTGTTGAAGGCCTGATCACACTTTTCATCCCACTTTTATGATACCCCCTTGTGGAGTAGATGAGAGTAGGGGACAACCTTGTCTTCTAGTTGTGCTATGAATTGCTGGATGAACTAGAGCCTTCCTTGGAAACCCCTTAGCTGTTTTAGTGTTTTAGGTGTCTCCATTTTGAGAATGGCTTTGACCTTAACAGGATCTATCTAAATTCCTCTCATGGAAATAATGTACCTGAGGAGTTTCCCTGAATGTACTCTGAAGACACACTTCTTTGAGTTGAGTTTGACTTTATATTCCTCTAACCTATCAAAGATGGATCCCAATGCGGCTATGTGATCTTGTATTTCTTGGATTTAGCCAATATATCATCCACATAATCTTCCACAATTTTGTGGATCATGTCATGAAATATTAGTGTCATGGCCCTTTGATAGGTAGCTCCTACATTCTTCAACCTGAATGGCATCATATTCTAGCAATATGTCCCCCATGGGCAAGTGAAAGCCGTTTTATATTGGTCTTCTTTGGCTATCATGATCTGGTTGTAGCCTGAGAACCCATCCATCAACAATCGCATCTCATGTCCTATCATCATATCCATGATCATGTCAATGTTCGAAAGTGAAAAGTCATCCTTGGGACATGCCTTGTTGAGGTATCTAAAATTTTTATAGATGTGAATGCCCCTAGTGGGCTCTGAAATAGGTACAAGGTTTGAGACCCATTCTGGATAATCTATCGGTCATATGAACCCTGCATCTAGGAGCTTTTGCAATTCCATTTTGACCAACAATGCTATTTGGGGATGCATCTTCCTAAAATTTTGTCTAATTGGCTTTGCTTCGGGGTATACAACTAGGTGATGAACCACAACCTCTAGATCAATCCCAGGCGTGTCGACATAGGTCCATGCCAAGTTTATCTTTCTTTCTTTTAGGAACTTAACTAGAAGTTTTTGTTCTTCTGTGAGAAGTGACTCTACATAGAATGTTATGTGTGGTAGTTCCTCTATTCCCAAGTTGACTGGATTGCACTTCTCGACTAATATTTCTGATTTCTCTTGATGAATCACACTAATAGGAAGATTGAATTCTTCATCCTCTGGTGCCTCAAAGAGGTTTTCACCGTTGGATACGTCCTTTATTTTTACTATTTTTGGGTCAGAGAGTGCCACAATGTGGTTTTCACTCAAAGACCTAGACATTATTCTCAATTTTTCACTTTTGAGATTGAAGGATTCAATAATTTCCCTCTAATAAGCCTATGTGTCCAATATGATGTCGAACCTAGCCTTGTGATCTCCATATGGTACCGTATCCTGTAATCCCATGAATTCTGAGAGTGCCTCATCATTTTCGAAAGTGTCTAGAATTGGTGGTCCTTGTTGGTCGTAATCGATGAGCTAAGGATAAACTAGGTTTGTTTCATGGGTTTGATGGTTTGACTCAAAAGAAAAGGTACTAATCATGAGCATTGAGGAATCTTCAAAAAGCATAGGCAAGTCAGTTATGGGATCCTCATCACAACTACACACATTAGTTATGTCAAAGGTAAAGTTGTCTAAGGGTAGACCTGTGGATACTGGTAATTGAAGGGCGACTGTTGATAGATGAGGGGGAGTTTTGAACTTTCTAACTGAGGCACCTTTTCCAAGTATGGTCACCTTTAGAGGGGTACATCCGAGGCCAAGATTTCACATACGCTTCTCTAGAATGAGAGGTACTAGAAGTCCATTATCATTCTGTCCAAGCTTCTTGTTTCTGTCATAGCCCATATCGAGCATCATTTCTAGTCATTTGCTACTTTCATCCATGGGAAGATTAGGCACGAGCCTTTCATCTTGATATAGGAGACTAGATATGTCTCTTTCATCTACTATTTCCTGACTTAGATCCCCCCAATTTTTGAATCTTGAAGGGTCTACTTTGAAGGTATGGGATGATGTTTCAGCTGGTTGGGGTTTCCCGTGAGTCCTAGGAGATTGAGGTAATTATCCTATGACGAAAGAACTTTTCTTCATTCTATAATCCCCACACCCATTGTCTTGGATAATGACCTTGATTTTAGATATATCAGGGATGGTGGATGTCTTTGTCTCAAAAGTGGAGGCTAATGTAGCTGGGTCTACATATGGAGTGGTAGGGCCTTCATCATTCTTTGGGACTTGGGGGATTTATAGTATTTTTCTTCTAGGATCTTGTAGTAGGAAAAGGGTTCAGGATCACCATGGATCATGACCTCTTGATTTTGATATGGGAATTTGATGCACTAATGGAAGGTGGAAGTGAGTGCTTGCATCCCATGGATCCATGGACACCCTAGAAGGATATTATAGGGTAAATCAAGGTCAAGGACTTGTCATGTGGTTTCCATAATGGCTGACCCTACTTGAATAGGGAGCTGAATAGTGCCCTGAGACACTCTTTCCTAATCATCATATGCTCTGATTGTAATGCCCTTACCCTTTTCAATGGAATCCTCTGAGAATCCCAAATTCTTTATTAATTTGAGGGAACAAATGTTTAGACCCGCACCCCATCCACCAAGACCCTTTTGAATTTGTTTTTACGAACCAGGACTTCAAGGTGGAGTGCATGATTGTGAGATGGTTGGGCGGGAAAGTCCTGATCAGAGAATGTTAGGAGGCTTGAGGTGGTGATATTTCTGACCATAGCTTGGAACTAGTCAACATCAAGATCTGCAGAGATAGTGGATGAAGCCAATGCTTCCTCTAGGATTTTCCTATGTGTTGGTGATATCTTCAGCAAATCCATGATGAAGATCTGAGTTGGGGTTCTTTTTAGTTGGTCTAGGACATTATAGCCATTAGGAACGGTTCTCAAATTTGAAGTGGATGCTCTAGGTGGTTGTGATGACCCAACAATGGTAACTTTTTTGCCACGTGTGGTGACTCAACAATTAGATTTGGCTCCTTTGATGCTAACAACAGTGGCCATTTCATCAATGGATGCAACAAAATGATCATACACATGGTTCACATTGGCATAATTTTGTTTTCCATGGTTGTTCCCTTCGTTATGATCTGACATCGGATTCGTGTATATTTTTAAGTCCTGATTCCCAGCTGGTTGCTCAACATTTATGATCTTGTCATCAATGAGGTCTTGGATCATATTTTTCAACCTCATGCAACTAGCTATTGTGTGCCCCTTGATTTTGTGGAAATCAAAAAGGTGATTCTCATTGTACCATGGTGGTTTCACTTGGGCTTCTTGATAGTTCTCATAAGTGGGAATTTTGATGAGATTTTCATTTATTAGTTTCTTCATGGCTGCTTCAATCGGTTCCCCAAGGCTAGTGTACTTTCATTTGGGGGGATTTCTATTTCGTAGAGGTGGTCCCCCTTGATTATTTAGATTGTTGATTTGATTGTTGGGTGGTTATTGTGATACCGTGTTAGCTTGTGTGTTGTTTCAATTGTTGTTTTGTGGTTGTTGGCAGGTTTGGGTGTTTTGTTTTGGAGCACTGATTATGACCTTGGCATCCACCACACCATCATTGGTGACTTTTTTGTTCCTTTCCCACGTGTGAGGTTTTTCATTATAGCTGGTGGATGGGTGATTGTCTTTATTTTCTTGATATGTGGGTGTTCCCCCTTGTGAAATAAGGGCTCATTTGATGCTAAGCACCTTGGGGATCAGTTGGTCATAAGTGGTGATACATTGTACCTTAAGATGAAATGCCAAGGTTTTCTCAAGATTGGCAATGATGGTGTAAACTTTTTGTTCTTCATGCATGGCCCATTTTCTCCTATTGGCCTTGGATCACCATCTTTGTAAGAAGGAAGCGAATGATTCCCCCTTAGCTTGTTTAAGCACAGATAGTTACTCTAGACTAAGATCCATACCGATATTGAAGGTGCAGTTTTTTATGAATGCGTCTACAATCTCTTGGAACTTTTTGATGCTAGGAGGAAGGCGGGAGAACCATTCCATGGCGGGACCAGCCAAAATTTGAGGAAATAGATGCATTAGATACGTATCGTCATATGTGACCTCCATGCAATGTACTTGGAATTCCTTGATGTGATCTTCAAGGTTTCCCATCCCACGATATTTGTCAAACTTAGGGATTTAAAACCCCTCGGGGAACGGTACCATCACAAGGCTCCTGTCGAATAGATAGGGACACAAGTTGCTTGGTGTCTTTGTTGTTTTCCTTGATTGGAGATCAAGCACTTGTTGAGAGTAATTTTATTTGTGTTGTCATGTCATCTTATAGATCAGGGGGTGGAGTGAATGTGTTTTGAAGTGGTCAAGGTGTTTGAGTGATGGGTGTGCTGGTGGGGTTTTGTTGCAAGCTCTGTTGTGCAATTAAGGCTTGTTGATATGCCTACATTTGCTATTGTGTCAACAATGCTTGTTGTTGGTCTTGCTGCTATTGTGCCAACAATGCTTGTTGTTGGTATTGTTGTTGTTGTGCCAACAATGCTTGTTGTTGTGCCAACAATGCTTGTTGTTGGGCTAATAAGGCTACTTCTTGCTATGCTTGGTACTGTTGTAGGGCTTGCTGATATGCTTGTTGTTTGGCTACTTGTAGTTGTGCCTAGTATTGAGCTTGTGGTTGTGCTTTATAAGCTTGGTATTGGGATTGCACCTAAGCTTGAGCTTGCACTTGTTGGGAAAATTGTGTAGCCTATGTGGCTTGAGTGGCTTGAGCTGCTTGCGCAACTTGGGTGACTTGCTATTGTTGCAGTAAGGCCTGGGCTTGAGCAGCCTGCTGTGCTTGTTGTGCTTGTTGCGCTTGTTGTGTGGCTTGAGCTGATTGTGCCTACTGAGCATCTTGTTGTGTGACTTGAGTTGCTTGCACCTACTAAGCAGCTTGTTGTGCTTGAAATTGCTGTTATGCCTTTTGATAGGCCTGTTGAGCTGCTTGCAATGTGATGCTATATTGATTGGACACATTTGGTCTTGGTGGCGGATTCAGGATGGTGTTTTTTTTTGTGATGAGCGATACTGTCGTATTGATGGTGGGGAATTGTGTGGTAGATGGTGCAATTGATATGCTTGGTCCTTAAGAGACTACATTTATGGATGGTGTAGTGATTGCTTGGGTTGCTTGGACAGTTGCCATCTATTGTTGTGATATCGATGGAAAGATTAGAGGATTTGACATGATGTTTTGATTGATGAATGGGGGGTTTTTTTGACTTTGATTGAGTGTTGGTAAAGGAGGTAACCCCAAACTGAGAGGTAGTGTGGATGTTAATGGCAAAGGTGGAAGTGGTGGAAAAATGGGTGGTGTACTCCCTTGAGGAAATGAAGATGAAGGGTCAAAGATGCCTCCTAGTCCAAATAGCCCACCTCCTCCTTTCAAAGTCATAGGGAGAGAGGTTTGTGTGTTGAGAGGTGTTGTGTGAAAATATGATGATGGGTCATTGGGGTCTTGAAAGGTGAGTGAAACATGTGGGTGTAATGGATTTAATGGGACAGATTGACCCAAGATAGTGTTTGCATCCAAATATTGGTTGTTCACAAGGGGGTGCGTTTGTAGTGCATGGAGCAATGAGATCCCCTTGTTGACAATTGTTTGAGTTGGAGCAATGGATGATGTGATTTGGGGGATGCTTTGAGTGATGCTTTTAAATGGAGGTGTGGATGAGATTGGGGGTGGGGATGAAATTGGGGGCATGATCCCAAGAGGTTTCTCCACAATAGTGCTCAAATCATAATCGGAAGGGAGTTTAGCCTCTTCTTTAGCTAATTCAAGCATGTATTGGGAGGGATTGAGTCTCATCATGGTATTGACAATTTTGTGAGTTTCGGGATTTTGAACCATTTCAATTATTTCATCTTGTGTCATCCCTAAGACATTATTGGTGACGTCTTCCACTTGACCTTCCTCTTGAGGATTTTGTGATGATAGAGGAATATTGAGCATGGGATTGCTAGACCTAACGAGATTGATTTTGGAAGTGGTTTGACTTAGGTCACTCAAAGTTGATGTTTCTTTGTTCATTTCCATGTTTTTCTTGTGTTGAGACCTAGTTTGAACCATAAAATAGGGATCAATTTTCAAGAATGTAAGAGATGAACCTTTAATTCTTTAGATTGATCTAATCTTTAGGTGCAAAAAATAAAGTCTAAGATATTAAGGATCAAAAGGATGGTGATGAGATGATGAGAGATGAATGATTGGTGAATGATTGGAACTCTTAGGAAACCTTGAGGAGGATGCTACACTTTAGGACTTTTGGATTGATTGTTTTGATTTGATTTTAGATTTTTATTTTGGATTGGTTTGATCTGATTTTGATTTTGATTTGGGATAATGAACTCATAAACTCTAAGAGGTTGGATGCTATCTTAGCTTGAACTTGTCCACAAGATGATAATTTGACTAAATGTGCAAAGAAGGATTCATCTACACACACATAGTCAAACAAGATGATTCATATTTGTTTTTATTTTTTGAATTCAAGAGGATTTGCCCAAAGTTTAGCATAGAGGATTTTTTCAAGATTTCCAAGAGTTTTTTGTGAGGTGATTTTGATTTGATGTTTGAAGGATGGATGAAAGTTTTGGTTTTGATGGAATAAGAGACTTAGAGAGAATTTTGTTTACCAGACCAAGGTGTTGAAGAACATGCTAATACTTCCTATGTGAGATACTCAAACCTTTGAAAGAGACTTGGATTTTGCCAATAGTAAAATGAATACAAATTTGGATTGTTCCTTGATGCACGTTTGTAAAAGTTGAGGGTTAATCTTTCTCTAAATTCGTAAAGCATAGACAACCTTTTCTTGCGATCCTTTTGACTAAGACCTTTGGAATTTGGTTTTCATATTTTGATCTTTCAGGAAATCATTTGGAAGAGAACATGTGTGGGGTCCAATTGTTTCCTTTTCTTTTCTTAGTGAGTTCTTTTTACCACAAACAATTCTTGATTAGGTTTTCAAACTAAATGTCTAATGTCCTAATTTCTTCTCATCCCACTAAGTCCATTATGTGGAGATCAAGGAAATTAAGTCAAAATTTTCCTATTTTTGACTTTAGTGAGCAAATTGAGATGTAAATTCAAATGCTTAGAATCCTCTAAGGATAGAATCCCTAGGACAAACAATAACACTTGAACTTTGTCAAAGGTATTTGCCTTCTAAAGGGTTTGAAATTTGATGATCATGTTTGAATGTTTGTTTTCCAATGTTTAAGATCCAAGCAAAGTCTTTTGATTCCAAGAACATGCACAACCCTATGGATATTGAGACAATATTTGTTGAATCCCCACTTGGATAAATCTAGCTACGCCTACTCTTAACAGATGATTAGATGCTTGACCACATTGGATTGCCTCCACGACACAAACTTCTCAGGTCAACCAAGCATCAATACCCATGAAACTCCCATAGCATACTTTCCATCTCTACTAAAATTCGTAAAAATGTGGGACGACTTCAGAATGACCCTTCTTGCATCAACAAATAGATTAAGGATTTTGGTCTTTTAAAAAAAGGGTTCTAGTATAGGCATTCCATTTTTGGGGGATCATCCATGCAGTAAGAGACCATTGCTTCCCTTGTTAGAAAAATCCTCGTGATACTTGAACTTTCCTCAAGTACCCACACTTATATACCGGTTGGAAGTCACTTGGCTTTAGTGTGTTCTCAGTTGGGTTGTTCCCTTGGGTGATTACTTTTTTCCCACAAGGCAGTACCTCTAAAGATAAACAAAAGCAAGCAAGTACATCCGTAGTTTGATCAATCTTTGTTGAGAAATAAAGAGAGAACACACGCGATATACTCCACTCACACTCGCAAGATTTTGTTCAATTTTAAGAATCCCAAATTGAAGTGTGGAGGTAATCACTTATACAACTTAATATCAAAAAAAGAATTTTGATTCTCAAGATCACCATGAGGCATGAGAGAAGCACATATGTCTTTTATATGATATTACTTTGGATAAGAGATTACAAAAAATAGAAGCACATGTTCATTTTAATCCCTCAAAGTAATAATTGGATTCTTTTTAAGCACCAAAGGGAAAAGTGAAAGTTGCTTGTTCAATTGTTAAACCTTAAACAAAATCTAGTAAGTTGCCTAAGGTTATTTTTAATCCTTTTGTGTTTTTCTTTTTAGAGCCCAAATGAAATGTATTGAGTCCTAAAAGCATGAAAGATAGCAAATCCTTAGAAGAGGGATTATAATTTCTCCACAAAGTGTTTAAAAACACTTGATACAATGAAATGATGTCATAGAATCCTTTGTCTTTGTTTCCTCCTTCACCTTCGATCAATCCAACCTACAAAAACTAGTTAGAACTACAAAAATAGAGGTCAAAAGCCAATTAGTAGTCAAAAGCAACCAAAATAAAAAGGCACATGTTAAAATTAATCTAAAAATTCCTTTTACCCAACTCTAGCAGTGCAGTCTGTAGAGCCAACATTGTTTGGAGAATCAGTGGCACTATATGGTGCCACTAAGACTAACAACAGTGCTCTACATAAAATCCAGTGAGCGCGAATGCGGTGCTATTTCAACCAAGTGACATCGTTTAGAGTTTAGAAATTCGGTGATAGAAAAATGGTCTAGCATCGCAGTTTGAAATTCAAATTTTTGGGTTGGAATGGCTCAGCGTCACAGTTTGGAGTTTGATAGTGGCACTAAATGGCATCGCTGGACTGCTAGCGATGCAATTCCTCTGTTAGCGGCGTATTTTTCTTGTAGACACAAAAAGTTCAAAAAACCATAGAATTTTGAAGAAAAATGTGTTAAAATCTTCAAATTTTCCCTCCTAGCGCCAAAATGTGAATATTGATGTTAGACTTGCACAAACATGAAGAAAAAACACACAATTAGATCATTACGCAAGTTCAATCAACATTCCCCATAGAATTCATTTGAAATGCACAAAATAAGAAATGGAAATGAAGAACACAAACAAAAACTATCAAATCCTATCTAATGCAAGCAAACTCTCAATCCCATGGGGGAATTGGTGCCATTCTGATGTGGAAAATAGCCCTTTCCTAATCCCTTGTAAGCTTGAATGATGACTTGATGAAGATTTGATACTCCTTGGTTGAATTCTTGCATAACCTAGCTATGAAAATGAGAAAATGGATGAACAATGGATGAGCAAATTCAAATATGAAGATAGTGTCTTTGCATGAAGTTGTGGATCCAAAATCAAAGTGAGAGCCTCTTATTTATAGATGAGAGTGATGGAGAATGAGGAAAAAGGGATGAATGTGGGATCAAACACCAACCAATGACCAAGTGCCACTTGTCAACATGTGGGTGGACAAAGGTGGAGCACATTTTGGTCATTGTGCAATTAAATGCAATTAGGTGGAATTTCAAAATGGATGAAATGACATGTTGGAGGGAGGAGAAAATGAAGTTAATGCCACTTGGCTCAAGGAAAAAGGACATGTAAGAGGTTTAAATGCCTTGTTGGATGTACAAAGCCTTTTAGAGGGATTTTTCAAATTTAGAGAATATTCCAACATTGATGCCTTTTTGAAAGTAATTGAGGATTTAATAAATCAATTGAAATTATTTTCATGAGCAAGTTGCAAAATCTAGAGGATTTAGGTGATTAAGATTAAGATTAATCAAGATTTAATTAATTTAAAAGGAGATTAGTTGATTTGACAATTTAGATTTAGATTTAGATTTTTGGATTAATTTAAATCAAAATGAGAGGAATATGATGTAGACTCGATTAAATTATGATTTCAATTTATTTAATTAAAAAGGAGATGATGCTAGATTAAATCAAATAAAAATTGATTTATTTAATTTAATAGAATGACTTTAGAGATTTAATTAAATAAAGTGAATTATTTAATTAAAGGGAGACTATAGGATTAATTAAATAAAATGATCTATTTAATCAATAGGAGATGATGAATTAATCAAATAAATAATGATTTATTTAATTAAGAGATGAAATGTGGTGGATTAATCAAATACAAATTATTTGATTAAATGATTAGCAAAGAAGATGATTTAGGATGAAGCGGTGTTAGTAGTCAAGATCAAGTGAAATCGATACATTTTCCATGTCTACAGATACAAGCTTTGGGATCCTGTTGCACATAAGGTAATGCATAGTAGAAGCATGATTTTTAGAGAAACTAAGCTTTCTTCTATTACATTGCAGCCAGAACAAAGTAAACAGGTAGATGTGATTCAATTTCCTCCTACACTTGAGAAAGTTGAATCAAGGCCCAAGGATAGACAAGAAGTTGTGGAGAGCTCATCTAGCTCTAGATCTTCAAAAGAGGAGGAAGAACCTCCAACTCAACTTGTTCATAGGTCTACAAGACAGAAAACCACCTGAAAGGTATTCGCTTGATGGTTGGAGATGTACTTTTTCTTTGAATACTAACATGGATGAACCCAAATCTGTAGAAGAGGCACTAGGTATGAATGATTTAGAAAAATATTGGCTCTAGGGGATGGAGGTATTGATAAGTACAAAGCAAGGTTTGGCTAGAAACAAGCTACTCTAAGCTAGAGGGGTGTTGATTATGGGAGATAACTTCAATTCAAGCAAAAACATGTCCACTATATTTTTCTTCTATTGTTGTTGCCATGATTTAGAGGCTCTAAAAATGGATGCAAACTGCTTCCTTCATGGTGATTTGAGGAGATATTTCAAGCAAGTAAAACAACCAGAGCACTATGTGGCGAAAGGTAAAAGTAAATTGGTTTGCAGATTGAAGAAAACTTTGTATGGCTTAAAACAAAGTCCTAGGATGCGGTACTAGAAATTTGATACATATGTGTTGAGTTTGGGATTTGAGCATTCTAAATCAGATCATTGTGTTTATTATAAAAATAATGGTGATCAATCAAGCGGTTGCATTATATGTTAGCTTGGTTGGCAGAGGGAAAGGTACATTCTAGCAATTTGAAATCTCAACTTGCCAAGCAAATGAAAAATGAAAGATATTGGAGCAGCTAAAACACATTCTTGGATGGTACCAAAAGATATAGATAACAGGAAAGTTGCATTGGTTTCACAAAAGCAAGTATGTGGAACGGAATTTGACAAATGTTTGATATGCAAGCTTGTAGACCATTGTGTGTTCTTGTTTCCAAGAACAAAGTTATCTATTCTAGATTGTCTCAACATCTCCATCAAAGATGCACAGAGCTCCCCATTGAGCCAAAGCTCTGATGTAATAGTTATGGTTTGTACAAGACTGCATACTGCCTAAGAAATGGATTTCTTTCAGGGATATATGTGTCTAATCAGAGCTCATCGGGATGCGCTTATAAAAGAGTCTTTAGATATTTGTGGGGTACCTCAGACTATTCCTTATGTTATCATAGTAATATGATTGAAGATGAAATTTCCCTTGATATTCATGGTTATGTGGATTTAGACTAGGCAGGTGATGTTGATAGTAGAAAATCCACCAATGCTTATCTGTTTACTTTATTTGGTGGTGCAATTAGTTGGATGAGTAAGCGGTAGGCTATGGTTTCTTTTTCCACCACTGAAGAAGAGTACATGGTAGTTACTCATCCTTGTAAAGAATCCAATTGGATTAAGAGACTGTGTTCAAATATTGGTATAAAACAAGGTGCAATGACAATTTATTGTGACAGTGAGAGTGTGATATGTCTAGCCAAGAACCTGGAATTTCATGCAAGGACCAAGCACATTGATGTATAATATCATTTTGTTAGAGATATGGTTGAAGATGGCAAGGTGAAGCTAGTTAAGGTAGAGACTTTGATGAATTTTTTTCATTCTTTAACTAAGTCAAGGTAGAGACTTTGATGAATTTTTTTCATTCTTTAACTAAGTCTGTGAGCACAAAGAAGTTTAGATGGTGTTCAAAGACTATGAGCTTTTTGGTCCCTAGAAATTAAAGAGACGATGTTTACACCCTCATGTTGCTCTTGCAAGGTGTTTGACAAGTGGGAGATTTGTTGGGAAAATGTGTCTCAACATTGCAATTATATATGGTTTATTGTTGATAGGATGTATATATATTTATTTATATGTTTCCTAGTTAAACCGATAGGTGTATACAATGGCAACATAGAGCGAAATGTGAGCATGCTAACTTTTTCAAGAAACTTCTAGAATGGCCGACATACATTAAATAAAGGATATATTGTAAATTTGGACCGTTCGTTATTAGATTTTAGATCTAATGGAAAATATTTTGTTGGCCTATCTTTCTATAGAATGTAACTCTATTTTATGAGGGAATTGTATTACAACTGTGATAGAGAGATGGTGATGTATTCTGAGAGTCTGATAATCGGTCGTGTTGTCTCTTGATCTTTGAGTGGTGATACTCCTATGAGAAGCTTTCTCTACAAGTATATTGTAATCTTTGTGATTTACTGAATAATATATTGGGTGGCTTTTGGAGTGTTTGGTATTTACTGAATAATATATTGGGTGGATTTTGGAGTGTGGGGTTTTTTTTAATCCCGAAAGGGTTTTCCCCATGTAAATCACTATGTCATGGTATGCATGATATTTATGTTTATTTTTGTTTAAGTTTTTGTAACTGTTAAAGATTTGTAAAAGTTTTGCATTATTCTCCTCTTAAGATTAGTGTAGGAATTTGTTTCGATACCTTAGCTTCCTTACATAATTCATTATCCACCATACATAATCATAATCATTTACATCATTCATAATCATAAATCACTCATGCATCATTAAATCATTATCACAATTCATTTTAAATAAATACATTTTTGTCACTATTTGACACAGTCATAGTCATTATCCATTACACACCGTAATACATTTGCATAAACCATTATTCCATCATCTTTAATTTTATAACATAAATCATTCCCAACTCATTACATATACTCATTATCTAGCATCATCATCATAACCATAATCATCTACATAGTTGTTAGCCATATTCACATCCATAAATCATTATTTCATTATACATAACCATTAAAACATAAATAGTTTTTTTTATCATACACCATTACCATTAAATCCTCATTACCATAATCACATAATTATCATACAATCATTTCCATAATAATTAATAATCATCATCCATAATCATCATAAATAACCTGCACCAAATATGTTAGCATCACATACATACATACATACATGTGCATCTCATAACATCATTATAATATAACAATGTATCCAAACCACACATGCATAAAATCATATAAACATCTGCATAAAATCAACATCACATAATAAAGTCCATACACATAGTCCAAAGTCATCATCTCATATATATAAAAAATAATGTCATGATACAACTATATACAAAGGTCTCACATGTACATTGCAAAAATTTGATACCCCTTTGGGGTATAATCCAAAAAACCACCCTGATAGCACCTATATTGTGATCGCCCCCTTTGACTAAGCTAGTTCCATGGGTGGTGATGGAGGTGGAGGTGACCCCATACCCATTGAAGGACTTGATCAAGATGATCTCAACCTATGCGATCTACTGCTAGTTGTGAAGTTGGGATCTTGTTGCTCAAGTAGCACAACCCATTCATATGATCCCCTATAATACATCTCTCATGTGATGTGGACGATCTCAACCAACACATCCCCTGCCTTACTACAACCTGGCAAGCAATATCTTGCTATTGTCGTAGTTTGGCCACATCTGCCTATTCCTAAGTTGCTACGACTTATGTCACATCCCTATCTATTATAACAGCTACTGACTAAGCCCCACCATGCCCAACTCCAGCACCATCCACCAAACCCTAAAGCTGGACTATCTCCACTCATTTCATGTCTCTCACCAACCAAATAAAGACACTCTTATATCAACTGATCCCTCTCCTGCCGCAATTGATCTCTCTCAACTATAACAAGGCCCAACCACACCTAAATGTATCCCTCATCATTGCTGTGGTTCTATCTGATAGAACCTTCAAATTGTGCAAATTTGAAACTTATGTCCTTTCAATGCATCAACAAAGGCTAGGTTTGCATCTTGCTCAATCTACGTCGGAGCCCAACTTCAACAATTAAAATTTTGCAAATTAGAGGTCATCTTGCAAATATGTGTGGTAGAATGTTTCTTGGTACATATGGTAGTGTGCCTACTCAGTTTACGCTTTCTAAATGAGTTCTGATGGACTATTTAATGCTTTTCTGACTATGACCAGGCTAAATTTGGTGTTATGAAAAGTTGCAAATTTTAGAATTCTGAAGGAAACCCATTTCTTTTTTTGGTCTAAAACATCTTTAGTTCCATTTTCATAAAAAACAAAGGCCATTTGATACATTGTTTTAATTTATTTCAGTTGCGACGAACATGTCCAGCGGGGCCAATTTACAAAGGAGGTACCTAAATTTTGATTGTTGGGTGAAATATGATTTAAAACTCATGTTTTAAATAATTGATTATGGTTGCACACAAAAAATCTTGGCTCCAGGGGTCACCGTTTGTGTAGAGTGAAATTTCACCGTTCATTTAAAATATTCTAAATATTTTAAGTATTGTGCAAATGTGAAAAGTCATTTAAGGAAAATTTGAAATGAATTTTCAGATGTTTGTAAAGAAAGCAAGTTTAATTCTTGCTTCCTATTGGTTGAAGTCATGACAACACAAAAACTCCATCGCTTATCGACAGTTTTGGATGGAGAAGGAAAACAAAATAGCAATGCATTGTTTTTCAACGATGAGTTTTGTTTGGATAGGTTTATTTAATGTTTCCTTGGTAGTGGGAAAGTTTAACACTTTTTCCAAGTCTCCATTGCTCAACGCTAGAATGGATGGCTGTTCATTTTCAAAATAGTGATGCTTTGTTGAGAAGCTATGTAATTTCATTGGCCAAAGCAAATTAATATTTCATTGGTTTATGGGGAAAATATTTTATTGGAAACATTTGAAGTCATGAGAAGGTTTAAATACTTATTTTCCATTGCACCATGCTGGAATGAGTGGATGCTTATTTTCAAAACAATGGTCATGTTTGCAGTGATGAATTGTTATAAAGGTGGACTTTATTAAACACAAAATTGAAACCATCACATATCGCTAGTTGAAGTGAGCAAACAAATTCAAATCAACAATGGTCTAAGGTTTGGCGATGGGATATTATTGGTTCCTCTCCATTTCAAAAATGTGTTGCATTGTTTTCCAGCGATGGGTGTTGATTGGGCAGAGGCATTGATTTATTGGAATGGTGTTTGAATGTGTTTTAATGTTGAGCCATTTTCAGTCACGTTTTTATTCATAGAACTAGGTTTGTGGGTGTTAAAATGAATTATTTTCTATTCTTTTCACCTCCAAATCATAGCCAACAATATTCCTCATGCTTGGGTAGCTTTTTTTTAACAATATTTGAGTTGTTTTGAAGTGCCCATTGATGTTACAAACACCTAGTGTGGTTGAAAATTCCTCCATAATTTTTCAAGTGCCTCAACCATGTCAAAAAAATTTCCTGCAACTTAAAAAATGAGTTGACATCTTTTATTGTGCTTATGGGGGAGATCTTGAGACCATTCTAAACAAGTGAGTTATTGGATTGATATGAGCAGAGGAAAATGAGCCAGTTGCAAGCAGAAATGCACAGGAAAAGGATTACACACCAACTATTTTACAAAATGTCAAACTAAATGCAGATTGAAATGAAGGCCCCAAATGGTTAAAATATATGTCTGAAATCATGTTTTAGATGCCATTGATGATAAAAATTACACATGGGTAAAATTTTGACCTACAAAGCAAAAGGGTTCAAATGAAAGTTTGAAAAGCATTTTTAATAGCTGGGTAAGTGGGTTTTGACCTAGAGGCTATTAATTTTCACAGTTATGTGAAAATGGAGCTAGAAAATGGGTTTTTACTTGTAGGTAAAAGGTTTTCATGGGATTAACAAGTTGAAAATGATGCACAAACTTCATTTGCAAAGAATGAAGGAAAAAGAAGAGGGAAATGAATGTTTAAAGGGGCAATTTTTTGAAGATCTGAAGGTTGAGTTTATGACATGTGTTAGTTTGGGATTCAATCTATGTTTTCTTCTCTTCTATTAAATATAATTTCTGTCTCATTCTTGAGGGTTCTAATTCTAGAGGTTCTAAAAGAGGAAAATAGGCTATGTATAGAAAGGATTATGGTCTAAGTTAGGTGAAGGTCTAGAGTTGTAAGTCATCAGTTCACAATACTTATGTGCTTTGTAATGAGCTTAATTGAATATCAAATTTTTGTGTAGTTGTCTCCAAATCTGAAATGTAATGTTCTTTGAAATAAATAATCAAGGGTTATTGTTGTTTTCCAACACACTTGCTGTAGTGAATTATTTTTGTAACTGCCTTCTATTCAAGGAACAGAGTAAATGTTTTTGTGAAAATAGTGGAAATGTTATATTTTCAGGTGGATTACTAAGTATGGCTACATTGAAAAATTAAGATCTTATTATCATAAGGTGATAATGTAACAAAATGTCATCAAAACATGTTTAGTATTGTGGCATAAGATGTAGGATATATGACTCTATAGCCCTTACTCAGACATTGGTCAGTTTTGTATTCTACCTGCTTCCAGAATGGTTTCAAACTTTATAAATCTTAATAAGCCTTTTCTTTCAAGTTTAATTTATTAGGTTTTTTGTGTCTTCATGGAGGTTAAAGAGCATAGGGGAATTTTTGGGAATCATTCATTTATCAC
This sequence comes from Sequoia sempervirens, assembly GCA_007258455.2. Classification (NCBI taxonomy): domain Eukaryota; kingdom Viridiplantae; phylum Streptophyta; class Pinopsida; order Cupressales; family Cupressaceae; genus Sequoia; species Sequoia sempervirens. The sequence goes on from VDFB02053729.1 coordinate 222,212, forward strand.
TCCTCTATGTGTTTGAGATGAAGACATATTTGTATAATTTATTTATTCTCGATGTTGATTGAAGATGCAAAGGGATCATGCTTGCAATGTAATGAAATGTATAACACCCTTTATACAGTAATTTGAGAACCATCCACATGTTAGAATTATGTAATGTTTTGTTTAGGATTTTTCCTATCATATGAACAAATCTTTAACTAGGAACACCCTCTTGAGTATCATGGAGCTCAAAGTGTAGAAGGTTGATTATAGCCTTGTTCGTTGGCCTTTCTTGTCCCTGATGTGTTGATAGTGCAAGACCTTTGTCTTAACCTCTTGATCCCTTGGTTTAGACATTGTGATTTTCCTTAGGATTTGGGGTTGCAAGAAAAATCACCAACACTCTCCACCTATATCCACATCCTCCTCCACTCCTTTATCCTCCCCCTAGATGGCATTTGGGTCCCTCCTCTATTACACACAAAAAACCCTATCATCTCCATTGTCTCCATCATCATCTTCATCATCATTCTCATCCTCATCATCACTGCTCTCCTCCTCCTCATTCGCTACCAAGTCTAGTTGATCCCATGGGATCATTATTTGTAATGGCCTTCGCTTGACCCACCACACATCATACTCAATGGTCGTACCTATGTCTACTACTGTCTATGGGTCCTAAGGAACCACAAGGGTGGCTTTCCAGTATTTCCTTGCTATATATGATTCTATATAGCCTCCCCAAATCCCCCTCTCTTGTACAACCCTCACAAAACTGCCTCCTACATAGGAATAGTCTACCGATGACTAAAATACCTCATGATGTACACTAGAAGAATGCTCGATAATAGTACTTGTCTAACCCACCAAATAGTGTGTCCTCTGAATGTAAGGCATGCATAAATGATACTCCTCCCATACCTCATAGTCATGATATGGGTGCTAAATGAATGAATCCATATAATCTATAACCCACCTTTAGTATGGAAAGTCACCTAGTCGTCGATATTACAAAAATTTAGCATATGCAAATATATAGGGTATACCATCCCCCTCCCCCTATCCACAACTAGTTGTAATAATATACAATGATCAAAGCCCAAATATGCAACAAGGTCACCCCACACCCCAAGCTCCTACCCTCCCGATACATGATCAAGTGTACCTCCTTGTATAGATCTATTAAAACATAGGCTCTCCATACAAAAATAGTTCCATCTAGAAGCATCTTATCCAAGACTCTTTCCCATTCGATAGAAAACCCATGAGATCTCCAATCAGGAACTAACACCCCTATCATCAATGTTGTAGTGAACAAAGATAGTTGTGGTAGCTCCCCCATCTCTGCCTCTAAATCCAAATTGATCCACCTCACCAAAATATCAACAGTCATAAACACTCGAGCTAAGGCCTCCTCGACATTCTTCAAAACATACTCCACCAACTCCCCTCAAATTAGAAGCCATAGAATACACCATACATCTTCCAATGTAATCATATCCTCTCTAGTTAGTAGGTGGAAGATACTAGTGTAACTATTCTAATCATCTACTAATGTTATCATCATAGCATGATGTGCCCTCAGCTGAGGCATCTTGGAAACATGCAAGAGTTCGATCAGACTCAACCACTCCTTGTCCATCTTGGTCAACTAATATTTTGGCTACACGATCACTCCAAGTCACCTCTCATGTGACTAAAGAGGTCCCAAAGGATCCTACATCATACCACCAACTAATTTTAGTAATCAAAATTCCTTTTACATCAATTTTGAAAACCCCTAAAAATACCCATAATTATTGTTTACTGGACTTGACTAGGAAATGACAAGTATAATTGTCACAATATCCTAGGAAGACACAATACTTGAGTCTGCATTAATCAACTATAAAAATCCTAGCCTAACAACCTAATTTTATCAATGAAAACATCTAATCAATGTAATTAGCTCGCTATAAGGTGCAAAAAACCTTAGATAAGTGTGAAAAATTAACACAAAATAAATTCCTTTTAAACTTTCTAAACCTTTCGTACTTGAATTTTTGTAGAGTTACACTTATGTCTAATGTAGGCATCATTTTAGGTGCAAGTGCATCCTTGTCTAGCACATGCACTATTTCAATGTAGGTGTGTCCCTAATTGATACAAGAACACACATACCACACACAAGTGAATCCTTAGTGCAAGTGCACCCTTAACTCTACACAAGTGTCATTTTTGTGCAAGCACATACTTAACCCCCCATAGGCGAGAACTTGCAGAATGTAAGCATCATTCTAGCACAAGCATGTAAATATCCTCACAAGTGCCTTTTCCTTGAGTGTAAGCACCATTTTGAGCACAAGAACCATTTTATGAAAGTGTCAATTTTCAAAGCGTGGGCATCGATTCGCTTTGCAAGCATTGATCTAGGTGTAAGCACAACTCTATGTGACACAAGCGTCGTAACCGCACGTGTAAGCACAATTTTTTGGAACTATGCCTCCATTTTTCCTACTTTACTAACCCAATTTATTTGCATTAATTACCCCTAAACTACCTCGAAACCCATGGGTTAGGTCATGTACTAGCTCTCTTACATCCTCTGACCATTGGTAATCCTGCACACACTCCGCATGATGCACATGCCAAGGAATTTCCGCCATTGCTCCTTTGCTTGCTCCAATCTTCTACTCTCCAAATACCAAGGTAAAAATGACCCTTTTCCCCCCTAAGGCCTATTTATAGGATCAAACCCCTAATTTCTCCCTATGACATTTGGAAAATATATTCACCTAGCCTAATTTAACTCATTTCTAAACCTGCCACCCTGTTTCTTCTCTTTTTCCTTCTAAATGCACATCCACATCATTGAAGCTTTCCTTTTTTAGACACCACCCAAAATTATTTTTTCCAAAATTTTTCAATCAGTCTCTCAAGGGGGCATCACCTCTCATCACACTGAGGAAAATTTTAAACTTCTTTGACATAACATCACATTGGATGTTGCATCAAAGAGGGGAAAAATGTAGACACCCCAATTTTGACAATCATACCTTTAATTAATTAAAATTATAAATTTTAATTAATCTCGACCATCACCCTATGATTATTTAAATATTATATTATTTAATTAGTTATTCTGCTTTATCCCATAATTAATTAAATATATCATTATTTAATTAATTATCTCACCTCATCCCATAATTAATTAAATATCATATTATTTAATTAATTATTTCACTTCACCTTATAATTAATTAAATATCATATAATCTTTTCTAAATTAATTAAATATTGTACTATTTAATTAATTTAACTTTAGTCGACATTTCTCCAAATCTACTAATCCTAGTTAAGTTAATAAATTTATGATTAAATAACTTAATCCATATCCTAATCATCATTAAAATTTTCCCTAACTTTTTATTCTACTGATTCCTTGAGCTTGTAGACATGTGACACGTGCCATACAAGCCTTTTAAATGACTTGCATGCACAAGTCACTATCCATTTCCATTTCATCCTTTGACCTCTCCTCTCATTGGATGCTCACACGTGTGAGATTCTCTTCCCCATAAGAGCCACCCTACGCTTTCCATTTATCGCCACTTTTCATATTTTCAAAGCCTACTCATCCTACACCTTGCCATATTTGCTTCCACTTGTCAAAATCTTGTTCTTCCCAAGATGTGTGAGCACACCTTGCTCTCTTCCCCATGCAACATGTCAAGTCACATGCCTTCACCTTGTGAAACTTGTTACAAGGCTAAGCCTTTTTCCATCTCACTCAATCTCAATCATCCATTCTACAAGAAGATTTTGACCCTTCACTTCTCCATCCAAAAATCCATAAATTCAAGCCGTGCTATCTCATTTTCAAAAATACAATTTGAGCTATCCATATTATGCTAGAAAATTATCAAAAGAGCAATCCACAATCATAATTAAAGATCAAATCAACAAGTTTTTGGGTGCAAACTTGGATCTCAATCAATGGAGATGAAGATATTGAAGGTATAATCATTTTATGCTCATTTTCTTTGTGTTTTCAATTGATTTTTCTTATAATAGTTTTCTACTTTCTCCAGGGCATAAATATATAAAATTTAAAGAAATTTTCATTGCTCTTTCGACATTAAGTAGTAGATGAAGGTGGTCAAATTATCTTGTCCTTTGTGTGATCCTTGCACACAAGGAAGGTCTTTGCCACTAGGGAGATTTGCTCTAGCATCATAATCAAATCCATCATGAAATTTTAATAAAAGCTAAGATCAATACATAGACTGAAAATATTTTGTGGATAAAGATTTATAGGCTACGATATCTAGATCCAAACCTACTACTATATCACAAAAACACTAGGACAAAATAGATAGAAAAGCTAATGGTCTTAGTAGACTTTATTTGGTTAATTTAGTGTTGTTTAATGTACATGAAGAGACCACCTTAGCACTTATTTAGAAACAATTGGGAAATTTATATCAAGCTAAATCATAGGTTGAGAAACTCCTTTTGAGAAAGAAGTTGCATTACCCTCAATATGGAGGATGGTAGCATTGTAGTTGAACATTTGAATGTGTTTAACTTGTTTCCCAATTGGAATAGGTTGGAGTAAAAATGGAGGGAGATTTTTGCATGACTTTGTTGTGTTCTTCGCTAGATTCATGGGACTAGCTTGTTATGGCTATTAGGAGCACTATCACCAAGTTGAAAATGGATGAGATGGTGACATTGTTATTTTTTGAAGAGATGTGAAGAAAGACTTTTAAATCTATCAAAGAGGCCCTAATTGTTCATGGTAAATTTAAAGAAAATTACAAGGACACAATGCAAAACAAGTCTATATTTAATCCCATAGGAGATCTAAACCGCCTAGTAATTCTAAGGAAAAATGATAAAACTATGGCAAGATTAGTCATTACAAAGTAAAAGTTTGTAAGAAGGGGGAAAAGGAAAAGAGTGATTCTCATGATAAGTATGAGAAGTCCTCTCAAGATGATGGTGACTCCATTATTACAATATTTATTGCACATACTTTAGAAGGCATTTGGATTATTGACTCTAACACATATTTTCATATGACCACACATACGAGCTGGTTTATATAAGGTTTATAAAATGCAAATATTTTAGATGGTGGGAAGTTGTTTTTCGGAGGTGATTCTCATCTAAATATTGTTTATCATGAAAGTTTTCTAATTTGATCCATTAATGGATGAGTGAAGGGGATTAATGGTGTACTACATACCCTAGGTTTGTGCAATACCCACTTTTATGTTTACCTTGTGTGATTTTTGATTTGTTTGACATATGTTGTGTTGAGTGTTTCTTTAATGTATTAGATGATTCATGTTCTTTGAGTTGTTGCATTGAACTTTTTTACAAGGATTATTGTGCCATAAAGGTGTTTTAATGGTGTATTATGGATGCTTTATATGACCATTGAGGTGATTTTGATGAGATTTTATATTGGCATTAGTTTTCTATCTATACATTATGGGATGCATGTGTTGTGCTCATGTATGCTGGACCATTTTAGTGTTTCAACACTGTGTTATTATTAATTATGCATCTTGCACTTGGATCATGTTATTCGTAAATGATTTATAATTATATTTGATAATCTAACATCATGTTATGATTATATTTTATGAATGGATGATTTAATTGAGTTGTGAATTATATGATATTATGAAATATTATCATTCGCTTCGGTAATTGTTATGTATTAGGTAGATGCATATAATATTTGATTGAGCATGTAAAAAAATTAAAAGTGTATGATCAATGGTTTGTATGTGGATAATATTGAAATGGATATTATTAGCCATCTCATCTTAGTAGTCTTTATGTTGTTGAAACCCATGAAAATCTTATCTAAATCGACTATGATTATAGATCCCCGTGTGTTAGACCCATGAATGTGTCTTCTTGGGTGATGTTAATACCATTTATATGTTAGCTTGATATGTGCAAAAGAGTTAATAATTGATTTTAAATATTAATTATGTTAATAATTCTAGAAAAGAGATTTTTTTTTGTTAAGTTAATTATTTAAAAATATTAATATTGTGTAAAATGCATTTCTAGTTTAATTGTTACTAAATTGGGAAAATTAGAATTATTTCCGAAGGAATTTTCTTTTTTGAAGTATTGACTTAAAATAAAAAGTGAATAGGAAAAAGGTTCTTACATGAAAAAATGCTTATTTTTATTTCATTATGTGGGAAAAAAAGAACTAGAGAGAAAAATCGATAAAAACCTCCCTTTGAAAATATGACGGGAATTTTACTTGTTTGGATTGGATTGTTGGAAAATAAGGAATCTATGGAATAATTACATTGAGTTATTGAGGTAAATCCTAAATTGCTTATGATTTACAATTTTTTTGATGAATAAGTGTCTACTTTATCGTTTCTAAAACATTATATTATACATATTCACAAAAAATTGTGGCTAGATATAAAAGAACACCCCTGGAGTCCATACAAGGGAAAAACCTATATCATAAAACATAGAAAGCAAGTCGCTAAATGGAAATAGAAATAGAAATGATGGGAGGAGGTGGGTCCCAATTAGTCAATTTACTCCATACATCAATAGGGTACAAAGTATCCATGGGAGGGTCCCAACCCTTGTCATCTTTATCTTTATCTTCTTCATGAGGCAATGAAATAATAAGAGCCATCCAAGGAAGCTTATTGGAATCAAACTAGATAGAGGATCCATCAAAAGGCCACCTAGAAGTTCCCCTATGGGAGATGGAGAGGTAGAGCACTAACAAGAAGGATACAACCAACTCCATTATTCATGATCTCCACTAGTAGTCAAAGGAGAAGCTTGTGAGCGAGCATCATGGTTACCACAAGTATAAAGGCTTCATACCTACCAATGCTTGCAAGGAGGAAAGTGGCCTCGAGAGGAGGGAGATGAGGGAAATTTATCCACAACACAAGGGGCATTCCCCCAGTGGTTGAGAAGAACCTGTTGGTGAGTCACTTCTAGTATAACTTTATTAGCTTGCACCTAGATCTGTAATAACACAATAAAATAAATATTTACTTTAAAAAAAGTGAAATATGTCGATTAACATGGAAATTTGCAAAGATTATAGAATTTCTATCTTTTTATATTCTAAAGATAATATCCACCTTGAAATCATGCCAAATCTAGTTGAATTTGTGAGGGATACGAGACTATTCCCTCAAAAGAATCATATGCCTGGAGAAAGGCTCTAGTCGAAAGGGCTTTAAAAAGCTATGGATCCATAAACAAAGTTTTTGGTATTGTGGAAAAAATTAGAAAATATTCTTAAAAGACTTTGATTTCCCATATAAAGGGAAATGAGGATCTCAAATTCCCAAATGATAAATTCTAGAGCCCATAGGAAATCCTTGGAAAATAATACACTAGGAAAAGTGAGCCAATTTTTGTTTCATAATAGGTGACCAGATAGTGTGAAATCAATGCTGCCACCTAGAAATTGTTGAGCACAAATTTCATCTCTAGTTTGAAGCTAGCAACATGGGAAGATGGGTAGACAACCAACAATAAGCATGTCAAGACTTATTATTGTAGAAGGTTGTGTTTGGAACCCACATCTAATCTTTCCACCAAGGTCTAGGAGAATGAATTCTAATTTTATGAACCATATTAGCTAGGATTACCCCCATAGCTGCATCAAAATTTTCATGATCATTGTTAGAAAGGTGAAACTTAGCATTAGTTTTATTCCATGACATGAGAATCATAGAAGTTATGGATAATAAATCTTACAAACATTGAATTCCTTTCTTGTGAAATCTCAAGGCCCACACCTAAGATAATCTATTCAAAGGATGACCTTGATCTTGTAGAATGGAAGACCACCATATATTCTATTGGTTGATGGAAATACTATTATGCAGTTTTCGCACACACACCCCGCTAACAGCAGGGACCCTCTTTCATTTTGGTTTTGGTTTCTTGGCCCTTTCTTTTGAGGTTTTATCTGATTTAGGCATGTGCTTAAATGTGTTTATTTTAATTGCCTAACTATTTCCCCAAGTTATTCATTGAAAATCCTAAGTTCTAGATAAATTTTGGGTTCTTACTCGAATTCGGGATTTTCCGCCCTGGTCGGATTTTCCCGGATCCCGCTTGGACTCCGGCCGGACCCTGTTGTTCGGGGATTTTTGGTATTCGCAGATTTCCACGTGGGCTAGATTTTTTTGGATTCCACCCTGTCGTTGGCTTTCTGAGTTTTCTGACTGTCCTGTCGATTGCATTAATGGCTTCGTGCGTGCTTCAAAGGATGTATTTAACTTGATTTTTGAGGCCTTTTATGCTATCATGCTTATCATTTTCCATTGTTTGAGCTAAGGGGTGCATTCCTGCATGTGCTTTTGGTTTGATTTGGGACATTTGGGTTGGAATTGATCAATTTAGTAGCATTTTCTTGTGCATTCTTGCCTCTGTTCTTTGTGGACGCCATTGGGCTTCGCATTTGCTGCTTCTGAGATCGACTCCTGTGTCACAATGGTATGTTTTTATTTCCCTACCTTTGATTGAGAATTATGAATGGCACGTTGATGTTATGAGAACCTGTGGGATTTGAATTCCTACGTATTTGATCATTTCATGCTAGGGTTGTCTAGTATTGTGTTATTTGTCATCTCCTAGGTGAGTTTTGAGCTCATTTGTCTATCTGCATTTTGATGAATCTTGCCTGAAAGTAATCAGTAAACCCTAGTGGCGACTCAGTAGTTGAAACAACTGAATTCTGAGCTTGTCGGTGCGCTAATGGCAGATGGATAGGGTTTGAAACTTAGGGCAGTGCATTTCAAGTTATTTCATCTTAAAATTGACCTAGAATGTAAGGAAAATCTATGAAAGGTCCATCCTTGACCTGTCTAGAGTTAAACCTTTTGAAATCCTGCATTGGTTTGGTGTCTGGGTGAAATTGTGACTCTTCGTCCCTTCTGAATTTTCTTCGTTGAGACCTCACTCCGTAAGAAAATCTCTCATCGACATGCATTTTCATCTACACCATCGACAAGACAAGCCCTAATCAGAAAGAGGTCATAGTGGGATTCATTAGTTATATTGATACTCATTTTCTTTGTTGAGACATTCATCCTTCGGTGAGACCTTTCGACAAGCTCACAACTCTTGCCGAGACCTTCACTTTCGGTGAGATTACCCGCTGTCGCCAAGACCTCATAGTGACGCCTTCCTTTCTTGGTGAGCTTGAATCTCCTTTCACTAAGACCAGATGTTGTCAGCAAGAGGTTATGCCGATGGGACTTCATGTTGTCAGCAAGACATTGTGCGGTCGGCAAGACCTCTAGCCGAATTCAAAACCTATCACTAGTAGGCAAGACACCGCAGCTTCGTTGAGACCTCATATCAAAAAACTTTAGTCTAGCTGAAGTTTTTGCTTGGATCTCGAAAGTTTGTGAGACACGAAGGATTCACCAAGACCTTACCCCCAATACCCTTCGAAGCCTCTTCCGATGACATCCTTCGGCGTGACCTCCCGAAAGTCGCCAAGACTTCTCAGCGAGATGACTGACTCTTGCCAAAGCCTCCGTTCCTGGAATCTGCATTGGTTCAGATTTTTGACTTATCCACGGATTTTCATCGGGTCTGGATTTCTCTGAAATCCACCATCTCTCTGATTTTCTGAAGTTTGCAATTTGGCTCGTTCTTCATGGAAATCCGTCCCTCATGGATTTTCCTGAAATCTGATGAAATATAAAGGAACGTGAGATAATTGGATTTGTTTATGATTTGTGGTACATTTAATGATTATTTCATGTCACATTTGGATTTCCCATGTGGTTTATTGATTGATCATGATCATGTTTAATGGTTAAATAAGTGTTCCTAGTTATTCCGTTGGAATCCGATCAGTATGGAATTTCCTGAAATTCCTCTCTAGCTCAAATTTCGTGGATGGTCTTGAAACCCAAAATTTGTTGTGATCATTTTAAATAAGTTTTAATAACACCTTGAATGTATGAGGCTTATTCTAATGGTGTTCTTATGGATTAACATCCTCTTTCTTGTGGTTCTTATTATGATTTCCATGTTGAATGCAGGCTGAATCTAGCAAGGCAGCAGTTGGGTTCTCAATGTCTGATGCAGAGAGGATTAAAATGGACATTAAGAGTAGGATCCCCGAGAGAAAAATCACTTCAGTTTGGTCAGAGGTGACTGACACAAATGTCGGATCATGGGATTATGAAGAGTTTAAAGAAAGAATGGTGGCTAAGGATTCTCCTTTCATGGTTAGAAGGATGATGGAATCAGGATTGTTACATGTAGCTGGTTTCCCTTCTACGGTGTAGTGTTATGAGCTGGTCCTTGAGTGCACCAGGAACTATCATCAGGACACAAAGAATTATTGGTCCTCAACTCGGTCTCCATTGCCCAAACATTTGATATGCCGGACATGTCTCATGTGGTGGGATTCAGCATGAGGGAAGCTCAGGAGTTCTACGATGAGAAGACTGTGAAACCACAACAGTTTATTAATTCATTGCTGGAGAGGCCCAAGTCTCACTATTCCAAATTGCCCAAGCAGCTATTCAGGGCAAAGTTCAAGAAGGAGTATTATGATGCCATCACTCTTCTCAATAGGGTGGTTGGATTGAGGAATTTTGGCATGTTTGAGAATTGGATGTGCCATGTGATTGTGAGGATGGAGCAAGAGAAGACTGACTACCATTGGGCAGGAATCATTAGCCAAGTTATCCACGAGCAGTTGTCCAATGTGTTGCAAACAAAGACCTTCACAATGAATTCATATTTGGTATATGCACTTGCAAGATTCCACCCCTACAAAGGATTGAGCATAAGGGGTACTTTCAGACAGGATATTATCTATGAGGTCTACCCTCAATTGCACTTGGGAGATTCAAACTACAAGAGGGTGAATGATGCATTCACCATGCACATTACTAGGTTGCTTCAAGGTGCAGAGCATGTCAGGATTTTAGACTAGGCTAAGGAACTTATCAAGAAATATGGGGCATGGTTTATTCAATTCCCAACTTTCTCCTACATTTAGATTGATGGCTGCTAGAGAGCCCCATACAGACTTCCAAGATACCCTACCGATCACCTTCTACTGCTGGAAGTCACTAGGCAGATCTGTGACTTTGATGCCATTTTCAAGAAAGACAAACATAAGACTGGATTTGGTGGAGACTTCCCCTTGAGGATTGGTACTGGAGAGGTTTTCCCTTCCATTGGTTATGCCCAGGCTTCATAGGAAGAAATGAGTACTCTTGCTTTGTTTCTCCATTCCAAGAGATCCAGGTTTGATATTATAGGAGAAGCTCAAAAGAAGGCCAGCAAAGAGTATAGCCATAAGGTGAATTTGGAAGACTATTGGGCCAACTGAAGTGATAAATTTGAGGACAGAAAGAATAAATTCTCCCAGCTTCCAGTTGAGTTAGTTTAGTTGTACAATGTAAAGGCAGTTCTAGATCAATTGGAAGACGATGGAAAATTGATCCAGGATCATGCTTATGAGGCCATAAAGGATAGACCAATTGGTGATGTGGATTGGTTGGAAGAAGAAAAGAGAGAGTTAAAACAACTAGTGGATCCAGTTATCAAATTTACTAGGATGTGGCTAAGGCATAAGCTGTGGGAGTTGGAAAATAATGGTGTACAATGCACCTATGCGCTAATGGGAGATTTGGATCCCCACTCTACCTCTGAAGAATCTACCAAACAGGATCCTAAGGGAAAGGGTAAGTTGGGTTCTCCGTTCAAAATCAAGATAAGAGGTATTCAAGAAATAGAGGCCCAGGAAGTAGAAAAATAGAGAAAACCAAAGGCCAAGCAGAGGACAAGGACCAGGAAATTTGAGCAGAAAGGGACTGAAAATCAAGGTCCTAAGGTTGATGTGTCGGTGCCCAAGAGGAGAAGAATCGTGAAATTTTTAGAGAAGGCAAGCTCCAAGGTAAGGGAGGAAGAAGTTACCCCTCCGGTGATAAATGTTGAAAGTTCATAGGAGAAGGCCAAAGTGTATGCAATGAGGTCTAGGACTCCTCCCAGAGATAGTGTGCCTAAGGTAGATCTCCCTCTGGTGGTTTCTCATGAGGGGTAGCGTGAGGATGTGCCTTCTGCTCATGAAGCTCAAGGTAAACCTAGTGAGTCAGTGGATGTTGAAAACCATCTGGATACTGAAGGAGGGGAGTCTCATGAAGGTGTTCTTCATGGTGCAGAGGAAGAAATTGAAAAGATAATACAATCCCCTATGGTTGCATATGTAGATTCCCCTGTTAGAACTGAAGAAGTCCCTCTAGGAGAAGAGGAAACAGTGAAGGTTCCCTCACATACACATGAAGATGAGCATGCCAAAGAAAAGGAAGAAAGTAAGACAGACGAAATTCCTTAGAAGTAGAATCTGAGTGAAGAAGCACCTAAAGGTCAACAAGGAGAGGAGAAACAAAGTGAGGTGTAATTGGAATCCACTATCCCTGGTTGGCTGGACAAAGAGATAAAGAGAAAACAAGTTGTTGTGGAAGATAGCCCACCAAATTGGGATGCACGACTAGCCAAAATTGGAAAAGATATAGGTAAGAAGAAGGCTAAGGTGATCTCAAAGATTGAAAGAGACGAAGCTCATGATAGAGTTGTTCACATTGCCACCCATGCTCTAGATAAAAATAGAGATGATGTGGTTGGAAAGGATTACCATATTCAGACTTTCGATCTAGGACCTACATCAGTCGAGCAGGATATTAAGGATTATGAGGGATCTAGTGTAGTTATTGTGGGTAGGTTGAGGAAGGAAATGAAGAACAAGTAGGAGCTAAAGAAGGAAAATGAAAATCTCAGGAAATGCTTGGAAGACTTAATGAAACCACTACAATCCACTAACCCTTCTTCCTCTGTTGCAAATCCTCTACCTCAGGAGACCATCACCAAGCTAGAAAAGATGAAAGCTTCCACCCTTGCTACTACAAATTGGTTGAAAGGGGTGAAAATTAAGGGTGATGAAGCTATTAAGAAAATTCTATCGACAGGAAAGGATGCTGCAAGGACGATGGAGTGGTTGAAGTAGGTGTTGGCACAAGATAAGGGAGACACGAATCTCCTTCTGTAGAAAACTAGAACTATCATGGAGTACACTCGGGATAAGTTGGTAAGTGATGGGATTCTTCCTTCCTCTAGAGCTGTTGAACCATGGGAATGGTATGAGGCACTTCAGATTAGGCAGAAGGTGTTGAAGAAGATTTATAAACAAAGAAGGCAGATTGATGATACCCTAAGTGGTGTATATAATGCTCCATTTCCTTCTTTGAGATCATGACTGGGTGCAAGGAGATTGCTCCCAAATTTTTGAGTCTAGAACAGTTGAGAAATTGGTGGTAGGATGTTCACGCACCACTTGATGATTGTTCTGTCTCTGAGCACCAATTGGATGATGCAACCACCTACCTCGCAGTTATTGATAAACACCTAACATATAAGGTGGATTGGGATAAGTTTGTCAAACGGTCAATGGAGGAGATTGCATCCATTGAAAATTGACTTAGGGTTTTTCCTTTGCCGCTAGTAGCTGACTTGAATGGGATGCTTCTGAGAGTTCATGAAGGGCTGGATCGATATAGAGACAAAGGGGAGGACAGTTAATGCCCAACTACTCTCGAATTTGTGCTTCCCCATTATCATGCCCTGCATTGGTCCAAGCTGCATTGGGAATCCCAGGCTGTCCTGGGTGTTGTTTGCACATTTAATGCATTCCTTCGTTCCATTTTGACTTTCTCTTGGCTGGTCAGTGGTGCCTAATTAATGCTGTGAAACCCTTGATTGGGCCGATGTGTTCTTGATGGGGATTCTATATATTTGGCATTTCACCTCATTTGTAAGGGTTAGAAAATAGAGTTAGAATATAGAGATTAATATAGAGCAGAGATATTAGAAACAAATTAAGTAGAGCAAGTTAACAAGTAGTTGCTCTCAAGAAAATATTGTAACAAAAAGCTAGAATTGTTGTTGCAGTGGATAATTTGAATGCAAAAAATGACATTGTGATTTGGTGCCATACTTGTTTTCTTTTATTTTGCATGGTTCTTGTTATTCTATCTTTAAAATTTATTTGAGAATGTTAATATTTAGATTAGATTTGATTCAATAATGTTTGTGATTTGATACTTGGATGTTGTAGCAATCCCTTAGTCCATACTTTTCGCAACCAACTGATTGTTAGTTGCTTTGCAAAGTTAGCCTAGACTTCATATTCATTGTGATTGGTTTGATTGTGAGGATTTGTTCATTTCAACTGCAATAGGGTTATTTGAATGAATGTTCATGATTTTAAAATCTTAACACCTCAGAAGATTGCACTATTTTCTATAAGATTGCAGATTTATCTGGGTCAAGTAGAGATCAATTTTGAGGGATCGGTCCATTTCAAGTGTTGGTTATTTTCATTGTTAATCTTAGGAGTAGTATTAGATTTAGAAATCTCTTTGAAACCCTTATCCTTTTCTATTTTTTTTATTATTGGGTTAGATCTAGGATTGAAGTATCATCATATTGTTAAATCTGATAAGTCGAGATTCAATATCTTGTTTGTAGTAAGGTCCCATTGTGATTACCAACATTTTCATATTTTATCACTGAGTTGTTTATGCATTGTCAATACCTGACATTAGAGACCTTGGGGTTATCTCTTGAGGCTTGCTGATAGAGATTTACCTTTCAAGTGAGATAGGATATTACATTTTGTCTGAGTTGCTGCTTTGTAGAAAACACCATCAACAGATTGGCACTAGGAGGGCCTGAGTAAGCAAGCTGGATCAATTTTTGAATGCCATCTCTCCTGAGAGATTCAGAAGGACAAGATCTACTCCAGGAGAGGAGGAATTTCAAGAATTACCAGACCCCACTAGGTCAAGAAGGACCAACCGAAGGGGAGAATCATCATCATCCCATCCACCCCCCACACCTCCATCATCCCCATCTTCATCAGGTTCATCTGAGTCTGAGGGCACTCCCAGTCTACAACCTCAGCCAGTCATAAATCAGCCATTACCACCCCCACCTCCACCAATGGCTTTCTTAGCAACCAACCCATCTCCATTGAGTGTTTCCATTTACAATGTCATGCCAAAAAACCTTGAACACTTTTGTTCAAAATTCCATGTCAATGATCCCAATAGAACCACTGAGGAACACATCAGGATCTTTCAGACTAGCCTTAAGGATAGAGGGATAAACCATGAGGATGTAGCATGTAGGTTATTTCCTTATTCACTAGGGGAAGATGCATTTTATTGGTACAACCATTTACTGGCTGGATCTATCCACCATTGGACTGAGCTAGAGGCTGCCTTTTTATAGAA
The DNA here is from genome assembly GCA_007258455.2 of Sequoia sempervirens. Taxonomy (NCBI): domain Eukaryota; kingdom Viridiplantae; phylum Streptophyta; class Pinopsida; order Cupressales; family Cupressaceae; genus Sequoia; species Sequoia sempervirens. Next base: position 237,523 of record VDFB02053729.1, read on the forward strand.
GTTTTGAATTCCCATTAGTTCTAATGAGCTTTACCATCAGTTCACTAATGTGAAGAGGGAGGTCAATGAGCCTATAGGATCTTTCAACAATAGGTTTCATTGTGCTTATACCAGATTACAAACCCCTTATGCTGTCGATGAGCCCACCGCTTTAGAAGTTTATTATGAGGGACTTGATAGTTTGACAACTACCTTTATGAAGTGGAGTAATAACCCCCCTGCTAATCTACTCGATGCATATGTAGAGGTTGTGAAAGTTAGCACTAATCTAAGGAAACATCTATCTGGGCCTTTACCCTCATTAGGACCCGTTGCTCACCTTGGACAAGTTCCAGCTCTCAACCAAGCTCTGGCAAACCATACTCCAATCATGAATCCAGTACCTCAGTTGCCTCTAGTCCCTCACCCAGGACTTCCTATGGGACAAGTGTTATCTATGATTAGTTACCCTCAACAAAGTGTGAATCAACCCCTACATATCCAGCCTCAGGCTAGTTATCCTTCATACCTGCAAAATTATGAAGTCTTGAACCAATCACTAAATGTCAATGTTGCAATAGGGTATTCCTAGAATAAAGTGAATCAGACTCAACACATTAATCCTGACAAGGAGAGACTCGATGAATTGTATAAACAAATAAAGAAGCTGAATACGGAGGTGACTTACTTGAGGAACCAGAACAGTCAGTTGCAAGCTGCTCAAAGAAATATGCAGTCCAATCAGAACAGAGAGAATTCACAAGGACATAACTTTGATGGAGGGAAACGTCATGATCGTGGATACAATAATGAAAGGGGGTATACCAATGATAGAGAATTTAATAATGACAGAGGGTATAATAATGATAGAAGACAAAACTATGATAAGGGGCAATCCTCAGGTCAGAACTTTGACAGAGCACCAGGTGGTGGACAAAGGTTTGATAGATGAAAGCAGTCAGGATAGAACATGACTTGGAACATAGGTCCCAACAATGGAGGATTCCCCACCCCATTAGATCAACCAGTTAGTCAATCTATCAATTAGTCTGCCAATCAAATAGTTAATCAAGAGAAGCCTCCTAGTGGTGTATATCTAGCTGAGGTTGCTTTATCAGGGTGGTGTAGGCTCCACAAGACAAGTCAACATTCTGAGTTAACTGTCTAGAATTCCAAACAACAGCCTCGATATTTTAGTACGAAGTGGAGAACACTACAAGCGGTCAGGAAATAGTACCATCCAATCCTTATGATTCATCAATGTTGGTATTAAACCATGCTCCTTTTCCTCAAAGTAAGGAGAATGTACCTGAAGAGGACTATGACTAGTTAGAGGAAGAGGCAGACCAGGTATGCAATGGGGATGAAATGAAACAGTTATTTGATGAGAGTCAAGTGAATGATAATGGTCCCAAAGATGAAGGAGATGCTTATGTTGAAGAGGAAGCTCACATTGAAGAAGTAAAGACCTTCCAGAGACCTGTCAAGAAGTATGATTTGAGACAGTTGCCACACAGGCGCCCACAGGCTGGAGGTCCCTTTACTACTTCCATTCCACTGAATAATTTCAACACGCCTCCAGACCCTAATGCTAGCAATAATCCATCATGGCCTCAGGTGTCCAAGAAATATTTATCTCAAGATCTAGGACATGCTGATGTACCAAAAGGAAGAAATGCTGATGCAAATAAGGAAAAGATGATGGAATACCCAAGGGAGACCTATTGATTTAAATGAAGAACAATTGGCCATGTATGTTGCTAAAGAACTTCAAAAATTGAAGGTAAATCTATTTGCATTCGAGTTATTAAGAGTTTCATCCATTAGGAATGTAGTCTTAGGATCTTATAATGCAAATTCCACGTCACAAGACAAATCAATTAGCCAGAGTGTCAATAGAGTATTTGGTTCTCAGTCAGTAGGAAGACAAAATCAGACTCATGATCAAGTCCATATGCCCCCTGGAGATACTGGGAAAGAAAGGGACAAATCTCAAGTTGCTCAAGTAGATAATCCCTTAACTCTATTTCAAGGGAAGATGGACACACTTCCTTTCTTGATTTCTGTCCGAATATTCAGTAAGAATCTACATAATTGTCTGCTGGATTCTGGTGCTTCAACCAATGTTATGCCTTTCGGTGTATGTCGAGCTATGGGAATTAATCCTGCTGACTTAGAGAAGAAAGTCACACAACTGGATAGGACTGAAGTCAATGTTGTGGAAGAGTTAAATATGATTCATATGTAGATTGCTTCTGATCCTAGGATTCAGCAAGTTATCAATATACAAGTGGCTGACATACCTGATGCATATGGCCTAATCCTAGGGAGAGACTTTACCAGGGCTTTGAATGGATATGTCTCGACTGACCACTCCCATATGTGGCTTCCCTGGAAGGGAGTGCCAAACCAGATTAGAATTGAAAGAGAACCCAGAATGAAGTATATGATTACAGAATATCAGAAAACTTCTACTAAAATTCTGGTATCAGAAGTAAGTATGGGTAACTATATGCTTATTGCTCCTCTTAAGGAACCAAATATGGAGGAAGTTCTTATGTTCCACACATCCCCTGTTGACCTTCCAGTAGAATCCAGTGGTACTGAAGTCCTCATCAAACCAACTGAAGACGATAGTGGTATGGAAGATGGTCAGCTTGGTTTGCTAGATAATTTTCAAGAGTTCATTCGGAAGTGCATTGAAGATCAAGTTCAGCTGGGAAGAGGAATGAACTTTAGAGAGCTACTCTTTCCCAATTGGTGCAAAGTGCACAATGCTTCTCATTCGGAATTGGATTGTTGCTTATGCCAGGCGGCAATGGAACAAATATAGAAACGTATCAACCCCACTCTTGTAGCCAAAATTGATATCCTGAATGTCCAAGGAGATCCTAAAGGGAAAAGAGTGATGCCTTTTGAAGTGTCATCCGGAAATAATAAGGCAAGTGAAAAAGCAGGGAACTCTACAGTGGCTAGTTGCTGGACTTTGAGGTTTGATGGGTCCAAATCAAAGAATGGAGCCGTGGTAGGCTTCGAGCTAATTAGTTCAAGAGGTAAGACATTTTTTGCTGCTCATAGGCTTCAATTTCACTGTATGAATAATGTAGCTAAATATGAGGCCTTGGTCCATGGGCTGTTAATGGAATTGAAGAAAAAAGTAAAGATCTTGCAAGTTTTTGGAGATTTTGAGTTAGTAGTCAAGCAAATTAGGAGACAATACTCTTGTCGTGACAGGAGAATGAATAACTATAGACATAGAATGTGGGACCTCATTGAAGGATTTGATGCCTTCAACATTTAGTTGATTCCATGAAATAAGAACTAGACAGCTGACTCTCTTGCTCAGGCAGCTAGTACCTTGCAGCCTCTTTCTCTTTCGGGACTAAAGAAGTTTTCTGTGGAGCTAACACTAGTACCCTCAGTGCCCGATAATATCACCAAATTCCAAGTATTTGAGGATGACAAGCATATCTTAGATTTTATTACTAGTACTGATGTCTTTGCTGCTCAAATCATTGACGAAACTGAGCTCCAAGAAGCTAAGATGGACTTGGCAGGGGTAATTAATTTGAAGACCAACACAATTCCTAGGGGAATGGTGCAACTAGAGAGGATCTTTGATTTGGACAAGGTTAAGGATCAAGGACAAGACACCAGGAAAGAGTCCATTAGTGGACAGTGTGACAAGTATAATATTGGAACTCAGGATGATGTCAAGAATGTTCTCATCGACAAAGTGTGCACTCTAGAAGAAAGAAAAGGAATCATTGATGTATTACATAGATATCCAGATGTGATAGCCTGGAGTTATGAAGACTTAAAGACTTATGATACATCAATCATAACCCATACTATCCCTCTCAATCCAGGAGTAAAGCCTTTCAGACAAAGGCAAAGGCTCTTCAATGCTTTACTAGAACCCATAATATAGAAGGAAGTGCAGAAACTATTGTCTACAAGGATAATATTTCCGGCTAGACACTCCACTTGGGTGGAAAACTTGGTTGGTTCCAGTATGGAAGAAAAATGGTGAAATCAGATTGTGTGTAGATTTCAGGAACCTAAACAGAGCTTTAGAAAAGGATAACTATCTAGTACCTTCACTAGATGAAATACTCCAGATCATCAATGGATCGCAGATGATGTCCTTCTTGGATGGTTATTCGGGATACAACCAAGTCATGGTGCAGTATGAGGACAGGCACAAGACTGCTTTTACCACCAAGTGGGGCATTTTCGCCTATAGGAGGATTCCCTTTGGCTTGAATAACGTTGGAGCAACATTCCAATGAGCTATGGACATTGCCTTTAAAGACATCATTGGTAAGTACATAATCATTTATATGGATGATCTAATGGTCTTTCCCAAGAAGAGAGGTGATCATATCTCAGATTTATGCAAATTTTTTTAGAAATGTAGAGAGTTTGGAATATCCCTCAACCCAAAGAAATGTATCTTTGGAGTAGCAGAAGGTAAATTGATGGGGAATGTTCTCTCTGAAAAGGGGCTTGCCATTGATCCAGAACGTATAGAAGCCATTCTTAAGATTCCACCGCCTGCGAGTAAAAAGGAAATGAAATCATTCTTTGGTAAGATCAACTTCGTGAGAAAGTTCATTACTAGGTTCATAGAAATAGTTAAACCACTGAATGCAATGTTGAAGCAGGAGGCCAAAATCAAATGGAATGCAGAGGAAAAGGAGGCATTTGCAGAGATAAAGAGGGCTATTGTTGAAGCTCCTATTTTGGTAAGTCCAGACTATGCTAAACCGTTCTATATATATTCATTTTCCTTTGATCATTCTTGTGTTGTGATGTTGACTCAAAAGTCAGATCAAGGAAATGAGCATCCCATAGCATTCATGAGTGCACCATTGAAGGATGCAGAGCTGAGATATCCAAGCGTGGAAAAGTAGGCTTATGCCCTAGTCAGAGCAGTAAAGAAATTTAGGCATTACATCCTCAGAAACAAAATCTTTGCAATAGTAACTGATCCTACGGTTAAGCTGCTATTAATGCAGAATGAGCTAGGGGAATGTAGAGCCAAGTGGGTAACTATGTTACAGGAGTATGATATGGAAGTTCAACCCATGAAGTTGGTAAGAGGGCAAGGACTTACATAGACAATGGCAAAGACAGGCCCTGATCTTACCGCTCAGAGTTATAATTTAGAGGATGTTTCTCCTAGAGAGTGGTATGATGATATTGTTCATTACCTCCTGACCCAGAGATGCTCTGATCATCTTAATTCAGTACAAAGAAGGGAATTGTGCTTAAAGAGCGATAGTTTCATGTTGAAAGGAGCTGTCCTATACAAGAAAAACCATGAAGGTGTTTATTTGAGGTGCCTAGGAAGGGTAGAGTCTAAAAGAGTGATGTTGGAGTTTCATGACAGATATGGTACAGGCCATGGATCAACACCTTCTACAGTGAACCAGATTCTGAAAGCTGGTTACTATTGGCCTACACTATTCAAGGATACACACAACCATGTTAGGACATGCCATGTGTGTCAGACTACAACCACCAAAGAGAAGTATGCCGCACTCCCACTCCAGCTGGTCTTCGAGGTAAAACCTTTTGCACAATGGGGAATGGACTTCATAGACCCCATCAATCCGCCCTCCTCTGCTGAACATAGGTATATCCTCACCATTATTGATTATTTTACATGATGGACTGAAGCTCTTGCTTGCAAGAAATGCACTTTAGAGGTAGTAACTAACTTCATCGAATTAGGTATTATCAATCGTTTTGGATGCCCCATGTCTTTAGTCTATGATAATGGTACTGTATTTTCATCTTTGAAGTTCTCTAACTGGGATTTTGACCATGGGATTATAATTAAATTTGCATCCAACTATTACCCTCAGGGTAATGGTTTCGCTGAGTCATCCAACAAAATCTCCTGACTATTATCCGCAAGCTGTTAGAAAGAAATTTGAGGATTGGCATATCCAGCTTAGATTTTCTCTTTGGGCAGATCGCACCAGACATAAGACTTCCATAGGAATATCACCCTACCACCTGGTTTATGGTCTAGAGCCTGTGTTTCCTATACAATTAAAAATTCCTACCCTTTAGTTCATTAATAATTATTATGAGGAGGGAGATAAACGTGAGGCTAGACTTGCTGAATTATTACACCTTGAGGAAAAGAGAGACGAAGCCTTGGAGAACTTTGCTAAACATCAAGGGGTTGTCAAGAGATGGTTTGATAAAAGATCCAAGGTTAAAGCTTTTAGGATTTCTAACTTGGTTCTTTACTGGGATAAAGCCCACGATTGTAAGGGAGAGCATGGAAAATTTGATAAACTTTGGCTTGGCCCTTACCATATCTTAGAAATTCTAGGAGATAATTCTTTTCATTTGAAAACACTCATTGGAGAGGATATCCCACTGCCTATCAATGGGCAGTATCTAAAGCATTATTTCCAGTCTTGAGCTATTTTTAGCTCTTGTCTTGTATATAGTTAGATTAGGTTTCCCTTTCTGCTTTGCTTTTGGTTTGGTTTGCGTGGGTTTGCTTTTGGTTTTTTTTGTTTTTGCTCTGCTCTTGCTTTGGGGGTTTCTCTATTTTTGTCTGGATGTGTTGCACTTGCATGGAAACTATATCATTATCTGGAATTGTTCTAAGTATTTCATTGGTGGAATTTAGTCTTGCATCTTGAAAGGATGGTTGAAATCTTTACTATTGCCAACAGTCTTAATGTCAGATTTATAAAAGATTGATCATCGAATTTGATTTGAATTCGAAGTACTCTAAAATCTTATATCTCTCATACATCTTAAGAATCCTGATGTTAATATAGGAATCCTTGTGAAGTTTTTTCAGGTGAAAAATATTATTTCTGCTTCAGCGCCACTATGGTTCTCAGCCCTGAGTGTGAGCTTCATTGTTCACAGGTTGAAATGAAAGTGACATATAAAGAATATCAAAAGAAAGAAAATGAAATATTGAATATCACAAGAATAAATTCAACTTATCAGGGGTACCTGAATATCTATACCGGGGCTATGGACGCCTGGATGGTAGTAGAGCTATGTTCAGGAGAGTCACAATAGTAACCTCGTCGAGGCTATGGATGCCTAACTGGCAGCAAGGCCCTATCCAGGTTGCTTTTGAAGTTAAAAACCTTACGTAGCCTGACTTGACTGAGCTTGGTTTCTGTAGTAACTTATGGAGGGAAATGAACTCATGTGCACACAATTGGATTTTTAGTTTATGGAAGGTTTGGTCTATCCTTTGGTTCTGATTCTTTAGATCTTTCCATTCTGACTTGTTTGTTTGATGGTGAGATTGAAACTAGAGATTTTGGGTTCTTGATTCCTGTTTGTCATCAAATGTTCTGGAGCATTTTCCCAACAGAAGTCACCATTTGTTGTGCAATTTTTGCACACACGCCCTGCTGAAGGCAGGGACCCTCTTTCATTTTGGTTTTGGTTTCTTGGCCCTTTCTTTTGAGGTTTTATCTAATTTAGGCATGTGCTTAAATGTGTTTATTTTGATTGCCTAAGTGTTTCCCCAGGTTATTCATTGAAAATACTAAGTTCTGGATAAATTTTGGGTTTTTACTCGAATTCAGGATTTTCTACCCTGGTCAGATTTTCTCGGATCCTACTTGGACTTCGACTGGACCCTGTTGTTCGGGGATTTTCGGTATTCACAGATTTCCACGTGGGCCGGATTTTTCTACATTCCACCCTGTCGTCGGCTTTCTGAGTTTTCTGACTATCTTGTCGATTGCATTAATGGCTTCATGCATGCTTTAAAGGATGTATTTAACTTGATTTTTGAGGTCTTTTATGCTATCATGCTTATCATTTTCCATTGTTTGAGCTAAGGGGTGCGTTCTTGCATGTGCTTTTGGTTTGATTTGGGACATTTGGGTTGGAATTGATCGATTTCGTAGCATTTTCTTGTGCATTCTTGCCTTTGTTCTTTGTGGACGCCATTGGGCTTCGCATTTGCTACTTCTGAGATCGACTCCTGTGTCACAATGGTATGTTTTTATTGCCTTGCCTTTGATTGAGAATTATGAATGGAACGTTGATGTTATGAGAGCCTGTGGGATTTGAATTCCTACGTATTTGATCATTTCATGCTAGGGTTGTCTAGTATTGCATTATTTATCATCTCCTAGGTGAGTTTTGAGCTCATTTGTCTATCTACATTTTGATGAATCTTTCCTGAGAGTAATCAGTTAACCCTAGTGGTGACTCAACAGTTGAAACAACTGAATTTCGAGCTTGCCAGTGTGCTAATGGCAGATGGATAGGGTTTGAAACTTAGGGCAGTTCCATTTCAAGTTATTTCATATTAAAATTGACCTAGAATGTAAGGAAAATCTATGAAAGGTCCATCCCTAACCTATCCAGAGTTAAACCTTTTGAAATCCTGCATTGGTTCGGTGTCTGGGTGAAATCGTGACTCTCCGTCCCTTCCAAATTTTCTTCGCCAAGACCTCACCCTATAAGAAAATCTCTCATCGACATGCATTTTCATATACGCCATCGACAAGACAAGCCCTAGTCGGCAAGAGGTCATAGTGGTATCCATTAGTTATACCGATACTCATTTGCTTCACTGAGACATTCATCCTTCGGTGAGACCTTTCAGCGAGCTCACAACTCTTGCTGAGACCTTCGATTTCGGTGAGACTACTGGCTGTCGCCAAGACCTTGTGGTGACGCCTTCCTTTCTTGGTGAGCTCGAATCTCCTTTCGCTAAGACCACATGTTGTTGGCAAGAGGTTATGCCGATGGGACTTTATGTTTTCGGCAAGACATTGCGCGGTCGGCGAGACCTCTGGCCGAATTCAAAACCTATTGCCAGTTGGCAAGACACCATAGCTTCGCTGAGACCTCATATTGAATAAATTTAGTTTGGCTGAAGTGTTTGCTTGGATCCCGAAAGTCAGTGAGATGCAAATGATTTTCCAAGACCTTAACCCGACTACCCTTCGAAGCCTCTTCCGATGACATCCTTCAGCGTGACCTCCCAGAAGTTGCCAAGACTTCTCGGCGAGATGACTGACTCTTACCGAAGCCTTCGTTCCTGGAATATGCGTTGGTTCAGAGTTTTGACTTATCCGCAAATTTCCACCGGGTCCGAATTTCTCCGAACTCCACTGTCTCTCTGATTTTTTGAAGTTTGCAATCTGGCTCGTTCTTCGCAAAAATCCGTCCCTCATGGATTTTCCTGAAATCTGATGAAATATAAAGGAATGTGAGATAATTGGATTTGTTTATGATTTGTGGTACATTTAATGATTATTTCATGTCACATTTGGATTTCCCATGTGGTTTATTGATTGATCATGATCAGGTTTAATGGTTAAGTAGGTGTTCCTAGTTATTTCATTTGAATCCGATCGGTCTGGAATTTCTTGAAATTCCTCTCTGGCTCAGATTCTGCAGATGGTCTTGAAACCCAAAATTTGTTGTGATCATTTTAAATAAGTTTTAATAACACCTTGACTGTGTGAGGCTTATTCTAACGGTGTTCTTATGGATTAACATCCTCTTTCCTATGGTTCTTATTATGATTTCCATGTTGAATGCATGCTGAATCTAGCAAGGTAGCAGCTGGGTCCTCAATGTCTGATGCAGAGAGGATTAAAATGGACATTAAAATCAAGATCCCTGAGAGAAAAATCACTTCAGTTTGGTCAGAGGTTACTGACATAAATTTTGGATCATGGGATTATGAAGAGTTTAAATAAAGAATGGTAGCTAAGGAGTCTCCTTTGGTGGCTAGAAGGATGATGGAATTAGGATTGTCACATGTAGCTAGTTTCCCTTCTACGGTGCAGTGTTATGAGCCGGTCCTTGAGTGCACCAGGTACTATGATTAGGACACACAAGAATTATTGGTCCTCAAGGGAGAGTTCTTGCAAATCTCAACCCGGTCTCCATTTCCCAAACATTTGATATGCCGGATAGGTCTCATGTGGTGGGATTCAACATGAGGGTAGCTCAGGAGTTCTATGATGAGCAGACTGTGAAATCACAATAGTTTATTAATTGATGGCTGGAGAGGCCCCAGTCTCACTATTCCAAATTACCCAAGAAGTTATTAAGGGCAAAGTTCAAGAAGGAGTATTATGATGCCATCACTCTTCTCAACAGGGTGCTTGGATTGAGGAATGCTGGCATGTTTGAGAATTGGATGTGCCATGTGATTGTGAGGATGGAGCAAGAGAAGACTGACTACCATTGGGTAGGAGTCATTATCCAAGTTATCCATGAGCAGTTGTCCAATGTGTTGCAAACAAAAACCTTCACAATGACTTCATATTTGGTATATGCACTTGCAAGATTCCACCCCTACAAAGGATTGAGCATAAGGGGTACTTTCAGACAGGATATTATCTACGAGGTCTACCCTCAATTTCACTTGGGAGATTTGAACTACAGAAGGGTGAATGATGCATTCACCATGCACATTACTAGATTACTTCAAGGTGCAGAGCATGTCAGGATTTCAGACCAGGATAAGGAACTTATCAAAAAATATGGGGCATGGTTTATTCAATTCCCAACTTTCTCCTACATTTGGATTGATGGCTGCTAGAGAGCCCCATACAGACTTCCAAGATACCCTACCGATCACCTTCTACTGATGGAAGTCACTAGGCATATCTGTGACTTTGATGCCATTATCAAGAAAGACAAACATAAGATTGGATTTGGTGGAGACTTCCCCTTGAGGATTGGTACTGGAGAGGTTTGTCCTTCCATTGGTTCTGCCCAGGCTTTAGAGGAAGAAATGAATAATCTTGGCTTGTCTCCACATTCCAAGAGATCCAGGTTTGATATTACAGGAGAAGCTCAAAAGAAGGCCAACAAAGAGTATAGCCATAAGGTGAATTTGGAAGACTAATGGGCCAAATGTAGTGATGAATTTGAGGACAGAAAGAAGAAATTCTCCCAGCTTCCAGTTGAGTTAGTTCGGTTGTACAATGTAAAGGAAGTTCCCGATCAATTGGAAGATGATGGAAACTTGATCCAGGATCATGCTTATGAGGCCATAAAGGATAGACCAATTGGTGATGTGGATTGGTTGGAAGAAGAAAAGAGAGAGTTAAAACAACTAGTGGATCCAGTTATCAAATTTACTAGGATGTGGCTAAGGCATAAGCTGTGGGAGTTGGAAAATAATGGTGTACAATGTGTTGTGCAGTTTTCGCACACACGCCCCACTTGGAGTGGGGACCCTCTTTTTTGATGTCTTTTGACCTTTGGTTTTATTGGACTTATCTTTTTGAGGTCTTGACATGTTGGTCTTGATGGCTTTGATCTTACCCTGAGGCTTGAATTGGCTAAAATTGAGTTTTAAGCAAAATCCGGGTTTTCACCTAACTCTGGGATTTTTCGGCTCCGGTGGATTTCCCCGGACCCTGGTTCTTTGTCTGTTTCTGGCTAGATTTTCTGAAATCTGGGTTTTTTCCCAATTCTAGGATTTTTCGGTTCAGACGGATTTTCTCGGACTTTGCCAAAATCCTGAACTTCATCGTTTTCCCGGTTTCTGTATTTCTGTGAAATCTGTGTTCATCCAAATTTCTGCGTATCTTGATATTTTCTGAAATTCCATTTTGGACTCGGGTTTCTGGATTCCTGAGAAGCGTCTTGTCATTCATTAATGACCAAGGTACCTTTGCTCAGACGAGTATATGGGTAGATTTGAAACCTTTTAGGAGTCATTTCAATTTCATCTATTCACTTGCTGATAGCTCTAGCGATTAAGAGTTTCATTTGAGCTTTGAAGATTGATCTCAAGCAAATTGCATGTGGATTACTGGGTGTCGGCGTCTAGATTTGCATTGCCTAGGCGTGTTCGTTTTGCAGTTGTTTCTTCAAGTTCGAGTTTCATTTGGGATATTCCATGGTAGGCGACCCTTCCATTTGTTTATGTAATGATTGAGTTTCTTTTTTCAAATTGATTGCTAGCTGTTTTGGGTCGGCCCTTGTTTGATCATGATTTTACATTTATCTATTTGGGTTGGATTTAAATCCACACCAGGGCTTTGTTGACCGTGCTCGTGTTTGTCTATTCACTTGTGAGGGTGTGGGTATGAACCCATCTGAATAGGAATTTGCCCCTAAGCGTACTATTTGTTCTATTTTGTAAAACTTAGGGTTTCAGTTCATTTGCTCGAATTTTCCATGGTCCAGTAGGGTGATCATAATTCCATGGTTCTTGTTCGGCCCAGCCTGCTCTTACCTTGGGAAGTCCCTGTGCACATCGATGGATCACCCCAATGGTGGTTTCCCTTGAAATTTTAAAGCTTATCCGGGCTCTCATGGTGGGGGTCTGGTTATCAAAATTAGGGCATCATCGTTCTGCTATGGGAATTCATCATCTGGGGGCCTAGGAAACTTGAAAGTCATTTGCACTCTAAATTCTTGTTGGTTAGCATCAATTTTGGGACTATTCAAATCCAAATAGAAAGATTGCATGATCGTTCGGTCGTTGGTTTGCATATCGTCGTTTATCAGGTTTTCGTGGTGTCTGCGGAATTTTCGTGCCCACGTATTTTCCCGGTTTCAGCTGATTCCGCAGGGCATAACGATTTTTGGAGTTCTTCGAACTGTACGCGAAAATCCTTCCCATCCAAACTTTTCTGGTTTTCCTGTTTGGTTGCACTTCTTCCGATTTTCTAAGGATAGGATTAACGGAGTAAAAGCTAAATGCTAATTTCTTGTTGCTAATAAATGAATTGCATGATAATCCAATGATATTTTGGCAGAACTAATGATTTATTTGACTGTTGATGTTTTGGTAGCAAGAATCCGTCTGGGTCAGATTTCTCCAAAATTTCGCCCCGACTGGATTGTTCCGGTTTTCACTATTTTCCCAGATATTCCAAGATTGATGACTTGTGATGGATTTTTACTGCTTTATTCAATTTCAGGCTAACCTTTGGATTGGAAAATGCATGATAAGTGAATACTAATGATGTCCTTTGTGTGCAGGCTGAGTCAAGCAAGGCAGTTGCAGAAAAATCTAAGGGTGATATGGAGGGGTCTTCCATCTCAGAGGCAAAAAGGCTAAGATTGGACATTAAAGGTTAGCTTCCCGAAAGCAGGGTGTCCTCTATGTGGGTCGAGGTTTCTGACACCAATGTAGGGGCCTGGAGATATGAAGAATTTAAGCAGAGGATGGCTCAAAAGGATCTGTCAGTCTTGAGGTAGGGAATGATGAAATCTGGGTTAGTGCATGTGGCAGGTTTCCCTCCGACAATTCAATGTTATGAGCTGATTCTGGAGTGTGCTAGGAAGTACGACTTCGATACACAAAGGGTTGTCAGTACTGAGGGAAGAGTTCTGGCTAACTTTAGTCCTGTCTCCATTGCCCAGGCCTTCGACATGCCGGATCTGTCTTCTGTGTGTGCATTGAACATAGACACGGCTAAATATACTATGAGAATGAGCCAGCCAAAGCTCAATAGATGATCAACTCATGGTTAGAGAAACCAAAATCCCACCATTCCAAATTACCTAAGCAATTGCATAGGGCTAAATTTAGGCCGGATAAGTATGATGCAATTACATTCTTGAGCAGAGTGGCAGGATTGAAGACCACTGGAGTGTTGGAGAACTGGATGGTTCATGTGATTAGCAAGATTGAACAAGGAACCAACTACCACTGGGCCAGGCTTATTAGCTCTGAGATTGATAAACAGCTAAGGAATGTCTTAGAGACCAAGAGGTTCACCATGTCCTCTTATGTCATGTATGTGCTAGCCAGATTCTACCCATATAGGGGTTTGAATCCACGAGGGACATTGGGACTAGACATAATCTATGAGATCTATCCGGAGTTGCACCTAGGACATAAGGACTACCGCAGGGCTAATGATGCATTCACTATGCATATCACCCGGATGCTACAAAATGCAGAGCATGTGAGGCTGTCGGAAGGAGCAAAAGGATTAATAAAGAACTATGGGGCTTGGTTTATTCAATTTCCTACCTTCTCCTACATCAGGATTGATGGACGCCCGGTCACTCCATATAGGTTACCTCAGTATCCTACTGATCACATTGTTTTGTTAGAAGTTGTGAGGCAGATTTGTGAGTTTGATGCCATTGTAAAGAGAGAAAAACATAAGACAGGCTTCGGTGGGCATTTTCCCCTTGGAATTGGTGTAGCGGAAGTATGCCCTTCTATTCAATCAGCACATACGATAGGAGATGAGTTGGCAGCATATGGTTTTTCCTTCCACTCCAAGAGAATGAACTTTGATATTACTAGGGAAGCACAGAAGAAGGCTACCAAGGAGTACCGGCATAAAGATGACTTAGAGGACTATTGGGCCAACATCAAAGATGATCTTGAAGCCAGAAAGAAGAGGTACTCCAGGCTCCCTATTGATGCAATCTGATAGTACAATGTCAAGTTGATCCCGGATCAACTGGAGGATGATGAAAACCTGGTTCAGGATCATGCCTATGAGGCTGTGAAGGACATATCAATTGGGGATATCAACTGGAACGAATATGAGGTCACAGAGTTAGAATACCTAATGGCCCCCGTCATGAAATTCACCTCTTCCTGGTTAAAGCATAAAATTTGGGAGTTGGAGAGTGAGAAGGTGACTTGTACCTTCAATTTGATGGGAGACCTCAACCCTATGTCTACTTCAGAGGAATCCAGGGAAGATGACCCCAAGGGGAAAACTGCAAAGAGCTCTCCTTTCAAGATAAAGATTAGAGGCCCTAAGGAGGGTAAGCCCGAAACAAAAAGGAAGCCAAAAGGAAAGGAGAGATGGCGGACTTTGGAGATTAGTAAGTCCTTTGATGAGGAAGAGTTGAAAAAAATAGAAGAGGAAGATGTTCCTCCACCACCGAAGAAGACAAGAACAACCAAGACTTCAAAGAAGAAGGGTCAGGTTGCCTCAAGGGATGAGCCTCCTATTATGGATGTAGAGAGTTTAGGAGGGGAAAAGACCAAGGTCTATATGAGAAGATCATGGACTCCATCCCCTAAGGAGCCAATGCAAAGGAAGGACCTTTCTCCGGAGATGACCAATGTAGAGCCATCTAGCGCTGCTTCTCTTCCACCAAGCGCACCTGAGCCGAAAATTCCTGAGGAGCATGAAACTAGCGGAGAAGCGGAACGTTTCAAGGAGGGGGCACTCTTTGATGAGGCTGCTGAGCTTGGAGTTGAAGAAGAAGAAAGGCATACTTCTCCTCTTGTAATGTATGAAGATTCTCTAACAAGCAGTAGAGGCAAAGAATCGCTTGGGCAGGAGGAAAATATCCCAGTTAGAACCCCATCACTGGTGCAAGAGATGGAGCTTGAAGAAGGGGATCAAGGTGAGCAGCTCCCTGAGAAAGAGGAGGATGAAACAGTTGAAAAGGAGAAGGAGAAAACTCCAGAAAAAAAACAAGAAGAGGGAAAAACAGAGGAAATCCGGGTAGAACCTGCAGCCCCGGACTGGTTTGAAAAGGAGATTGCAAGGAAGAAACAAGTGGTTGTCGAAGATACTCCCTTGGATTGGGATGAAATGCTATCTAATATTGGCAAAGGGAAGAAAAGGAAGGCATCTAAGGTAGTTTCCAGGGTGGAGAGAGATGAAGCGAATAACAGGGTCATCCATATTGCCACCCTGCCGCGGACAAAACTAGGGAAGAAGTCACTAGTCAGGATTACAATGTACAAACTATTAACCTTGGACCAGCATCCATGGAGCAGGACATAGAGGAATATGAAGGGTCCAGTGCTGTGATTATTGGGAGATTGAGAAAGGAGGCCCAGACCAAGCATGAGTTGAGGAAAGAGAATGAAAGGCTTAAAAAATGTTTGGAAGAAGTGATGAAACCCCTGCAGTCTCTCCATCCTTCTTCCTCTGCCACTCCTGACTTTCTGCCCAAGGAAACTATCTCCGGGATGAAAAAGATGAAAGCCTCTACTCAAACTGCAGTGGATTGGCTGAAGGATGTGTAGATAAAGGGAGATAGTGCTATCAAGGACATCCTGTCAGTTGGGAAAGATGCAGTCCGAGCTAAAGAATTGCTAGAACAGGTGTTGTCTCAGGACAAGGAGGACATTGATCTCTTGCTGTAGAAATCCAAGGTCATCATAGAGCATGGTAAATAATGACTGGCTGTGGATGGGATTCTTCCTTCTTCCAGGATAAATGAACCTTGGGAGTGGTTTGAGGCTCTGCAAATTCGTCAGAAGGCAATGAAGAAGATCTAGAAAAGAAAGAAAGCAATTGATGGTGATCTTACTGGGGTATATGAGGGGTGCATTGCATTTTTTGAGGTCATGACTGGTAGGAGGAAAATTGCTCCCAAATACCTAAGTCTAGAGCAACTCAGGGAATGGTGGCATGAAGTTTATGCCTCAGATTCTGAAAGTGTTATAACCGGTCACCAGTTAGATGATGCAGCTACATACCTAGCAGTAATGGATAAATACCAGGCCAATAGAGAGGATTGGGATAAGACTGTTAAACAGTCAAAGGAGGAAATTGATTCCATTCAATGTCGGCTTAGGATCTTGCCTTTTTCACCTGTCACCAAATTGGATCAGTTATTTTTGAGAGTTCAGGACCAGAACAAGGATAGAGGAGGCGGTATTTAATGCCATTTTGAGATTTGTGCTTCCCTATTATCATAGGGCATGCATTGGACCGGACTACATTGGGGACCGTGCTTGGGCTGACCTTGATGATGTATGGCATTTAATGTGTGCCTTATTTTGATTTCCTAAGGCCGACTTGTTTTGGGCGGTTATTCTTATTTTGTAAATGTTTGGCTGGGCTGACATATCTTGAGATTTGCTATAAAAGGGCATTCTTGCCTCATTATAAGGGTTAGCTAGAAAGTAATAGAGATAAGCAAGAGCAGAGAAGAGCTAGAGCATTGTGTAGTAGGAGTAGTATTCAAATTATTGAAGCAAATACTATATCAGAACAGTTGAATTGTTGCAGCGTTTTGGTGATCTAATACAATAGAAGGCATTATGGTTTTCCTGGTGGAATCTCTTGTGTTATTTCATCTTGCATGGTTCTTGTTGTTCTATCTTTCAAATTGCTTGAGGATTTAGGGTTTAGTATTCAGAATTAATCTAGTTTTAGTTTGATGAATGATGTTTATGATCTTATATTTGGAATGTTGGTAGCAATATCTGGTCTATACTCCTAGTAACTATCTGATTGTAGTAGGCTGGTGAAGTCAACCTGGACCTTATATTAGTTTGTGCTTAAGTTCAATTGTGGATGAGTATCTATGATTTGAAAATCTATAAACCTTAGAAGATTGCACTGTTCTTGTGAGATTGCCTTGTGGGTTGATCAAGGATTGGTTATTTGAGATTGGTCCATTCCAAATATCTGTTATTTACATTGTTCATTCTAGCAATAGTTTAGATCTTATCATATCCTTGCACCCTTATCTTTTGTTATTTCTTTATCATCTGGTTAGATTTAGGATTTGAGATCATCATATTGCAAGATATGATAAATTAAAAGATACAGTTTGCTTGTAGTAAGGTCCGATTGTGATTACCAGCATTTCACACTTTATTTGAGTTGTTTATGCATTGTCATGACCTGACACCTGAGAGACCTTGGGGTGATTTTTAGCGATTTATTATTGAAAATAACCTTTCAAGAGAGATAGAATATTGTATTCTGTCTGAGTTGTTGCTGTGCAGAAAACACCATCTACAAATTGGTGCTAGAAGGAGGGCCTGAATGAGCACACTGGATCATTTCTTGAACACCATCTCTCCTGAGAGATATAGGAGAAATACCAGATCTACTGCAAAAGGAGAAGATTTGCAGGAATTACAATTTCCCCCTAGGTCAAGAAGGACTCGAGAAAGGGGAGAATCATCATCACCCATCCCTTCACCAGCATCATCCATATCTTCACATCCAGAGGTTGAAGCCATACCCATCCCTGAAGTAGTTCCCATTCAGCAACCCCAGCCTATCGTTAACCAACCACAACCACCACCTCCGCTTTTGCCAATGGCTTTCCTAGCTAATAATCCATCCCTTTTGTCTTTCAATGCTTACAATGTTATGCCCAAAAACCCTGAACACTTCTGTTCAAAGTTCCATGTTAATGACCCAAACAGGACTGCAGAAAAGCATATAAGGATCTTCCAAACTTGTCTCAAAGATAGAGGGATTGTTCATGAGGATATTGCTTGTAGGTTGTTCCCTTATTCACTAGGAGAAGAGGCCTTTTACTGGTACAATCACCTCCCTTCTGGCTCAATTCTTAATTGAAATGATTTGGAAATTGCCTTTTTACATAAGTTCAGAATACCTATCAGTGCCAATGAATTATACTTTCAATTCACTAGGGTCAAAAGAGAAGTTAATGAACCAATATCTAGTTTCAATAATAGGTTTCACCGTGCATACACCAGACTTCAAGATCCTTATGTTTTGGATGACAATACAACCCTAAGAGTCTATTACGAAGCATTGGATAGCCTTACAGCAACCTTTCTGAAGTGGAGACCCAACCCTCTAGCTAACCTAACTGATGCCTACACAGAAGTTGTTAAGCTTAGCACAGATCTGAGGCAACATATAACTGGACCGTTGCCTTCTTTAGGACCAGTTGCACATCCTAGTCAGGTTCAAGCAGTAAATCAGGCACTTACCGGTCATACTCCAATCATGAATCTTGTACCTCAATTACCTATGGTGCCACATCCTGGTCTCCCCATGAGCCAAGTCTCTCCTATGATGAATTTTCCCCAATAGCAGGCTAATTAGCCTATGTATCAGCCACAGTCAAATAGTTTCCCTGCTTATCTGCAAAATTCTGAGGTGTTGCATTAGTCGATGGGATCTACTACAATGCTGGTCCCTCCTCAGAGTAACCCAAGCCAGCTTCCTTATCGAGATCCAAATAGGGAGAGGATTGATGAAATGGCTGAACAGATAAAGAAGTTGAACCTAAAGGTGACCTACCTAAGGAATCAAAATAGTCAGTTACAAGCTGCTCAGAAAAGCATGCAGTTCAATCAGAACAGAGAGTTTTCACAAGGGCAAAATTTTGATAGAGGGCAGCGTAATGAGAGAGGATTCCACAATGACAGAGGTTATAATCAAGATAGGGGTTACAACAATGACAGAGGTTACAATAATGATAGGAGACAGAATTTTGACAGAGGACAAGGTAGTGGATTAGGATTTAATAAGAGGCCATCTCAGGGACAGAACAAGACTTGGAATACATGACCTAATAATGGAGGAGTTCCTACTCCCTTGGATCAACCTATCAACCCATCAACAAACCAGCCAGTCAGTCAAGACAAGCCTCCCTGTGGAGTATATTTGGCTGAGGCTGCCCTATCAGGATGGTGTAGGCTTCATAAGACAAGTTAGTATTCAGAATTGGAGTGTCTAGAGTTTCAAACTGTAGCTTCCATTTTCCACTATGAGGTGGAGAATAATGCGAATGGGCAGGAGATTGTTCCCTCAAGCCCTTATGATTCTCCTGTGCTAGTGTTAAATCACACTCCTTTCCCAACAAATGAAGAAAATATTCCAGAGGAAGAATCTGATTCCCAGGAAGATAAAACAGATCAGATCTACAATGGGGATGAGGTGGCTCAGTTATTCAATGAAGAAACAATGAATAATAATGGCCCCCTTGATCAGGAGGAAGCCTATGTTGAAGAGGTACAGATGTTTCAGAGACAAGGATTGAGGGATATGCCTCATAGGCGCCCACAGGCTAGAGGACCTTTCACCACTTCCATTCCTCCAAATAATTTCAGTACCCCCCAGATCCTAATGCCAACAATAATCCGTTCTATCCACCTGTTTCCAGACAATACCTTTCTAAAGAAAGACAAGCTCAAACTGACCCACAGAAGGAAAAGGCTATTCAAGCAGGCAAGGACAAAGTGGAGGAACCTCCTAGGGAAGTATCAACTAACGTGAGCGAGGAGCAGATGGCTTTCTATGTTGCTGAGGAGTTCAAGAAATTAAAGGTAAATCTTTCAGCATTTGAATTATTAAGATTCCCTACAATTAGGAAGGTGGTTTTAGGTACTTATGACGCACGTTTAGTGTCTTTGGATAAGCCTTATGGTGAAGATATCGGCAATATTTCTAGTTCTCTGTTTGTGAAGACACAAAGTCAAGCTCATGGTCATACTAATTTTCCCCCTAGAGACAAAGGAAAAGAAAAGGATAAGACTCAAGTGGCTCAGGTAGATACTCAACCAACTTTGTTTCAAGGGAAGACAGAAACCCCACCATTTCTAATCTCTGTGCGCATATTTGGTAAGAATTTGCATAATTGTTTACTAGATTCTGGTGCCTCTACCAATGTGATGCCATTTGGAGTTTGTAGAGCTTTAGGGATTACACCTGCTGATTCTCAGAAGAAGGTGACTCAGTTGGATAGAACTGAAGTAAATGTGGTGGGAGAATTAAACATGATTCACATGCAGGTAGTTTCAAACCCAAGGATTCAACAGGTTATTAATATTCAAGTAGCTGATATTCCGGATGCGTATGGTCTGATTCTAGGAAGATATTTTACTAAGGCTTTGAATGATTATGTGTCTACCGATCACTCTCACATGTGGCTTCCCTGGAAAGGAGTGCCCAATCAGA
Organism: Sequoia sempervirens; assembly: GCA_007258455.2. NCBI lineage: Eukaryota > Viridiplantae > Streptophyta > Pinopsida > Cupressales > Cupressaceae > Sequoia > Sequoia sempervirens. The sequence continues at coordinate 258,111 of VDFB02053729.1, forward strand.
TCAGAATTGAGAGAGAGCCAAGAATGAAATACATGATCACAGAATACCAAAAGACTTCAACAGAAGTTTTAATATCAGAAGTCAAAATGAGAAATTATATGTTGTCAACAAAGTATGAGGAATCAGACTCAGAGGAGGTGTTAATGCTACATATGATGCCTATTGATGATGAGAAAGAATCCAGTCATGGTGCTGTTTTGATAGAATTAGTTGAGGAAGAAGAGGAACCTGAGGATACTCAAATCAGTTTATTAGACAGTTTTCAGGATTTCATCAGGCAGTGTGCTGAAAATCAAACTCACCTAGGTAAGAGGACAAGCTTTGAAGAATTACTCTTACCAAATTGGTGTAGAGTTCATAATGCTTCCCATTCAGAGTTGGAGTGTTGTTTATGCCAAACAGCGGTAGAACAAGTACAGAAATGCATGAATCCAACCCTGGCAGACAAAGCAGATATACAGAGCCCTCAGGAAGAATATCAAGGAAAGGAGTCCGTGTCATCTAAAAAACTATCTAGCAATATTAAGCCAAAAGATGTGACGAAAAGGAATACCACTGCTGAATGCTGGACTCTCAGGTTTGATGGATCCAAGTCCAAGCATGGAGTTGGGGCTGGATTTGAACTGATCAGTCTAAAAGGTAAGAATTTCTTTGCAGCCCATAGGCTTCAGTTCCACTGTACCAATAATGTAGCAGAGTATGAAGCATTAATTCATGGACTTCTTATGGAACTTAAGAAAAAGGTTAATATTCTGCAAGTTTTTGGTGATTCTGAGTTAGTAGTGAAGCAGGTAAGGAAACAATATTCATGCCATGATAGGAGAATGACTAACTATAGGCATAGAGCGTGGGATTTCATTGAGGGATTTGACGCATTCAATATCCAATTGATACCGCGGCAAAAAAATCAAACAGCTGATTCTCTGGCTCAGACAACAAGCACCCTACAGCCTTTATCTTTGTCAGGTTTGAAGAAATTCACTGTAGAATTGACTCCTATGCCATCGGTTCCAAATAATGTTACTAACTTCCAGGTGTTCGAAGATGATAAGCATATTCTAGATTTTATCAAAAATACAGACATTTTTGCTTCTCAAATCATTGATGAGATAGAGCTCCAGGAAGAAAACTTGGATTTAGAAGGTGTGATAAATCTGAAATCAAATACTATTCCAAGGGGGATGGTACAGTTGGAGAAAATTTTTGATATGGATAAGATTAGAGATCAAGAACAAGAGTCAAAGAAAGAATCAATCAGTGGACAGTGTGACACTCACAATCTAGGAACTGAGGACAATGTTAAGAATATTTTCATTGGCAAGGTATGCAATCTAGAAGAAAGACAAGGGATAATTCAAGCCTTACACAGCTTCCTAGATATAGTAGCTTGGAGTTATGAGGACTTGAAAACTTATGATACATCAATCATAACCCATACTATACCCCTGAAACCAGTTGCTAGGCTGTTCGGACAGAGGCAGAGACCAATTAATGTATTATTGGAACCAGTCATACAAAAAGAATTTCAGAAATTACTGTCTGCCAGAATCATCTTTCCTACCAGGCATTCAACATGGGTGGCAAACTTGGTCCCAGTAAGGAAAAAGAATGGTGAAATTAGACTCTGTGTTGATTTCAAGAATTTGAACAGATCGTCAGAAAAGGACAACTATCCAGTTCCTTCATTGGATGAAGTGCTTCAAGTGGTTAATGGATCTCAAATAATGTCCTTTCTGGATGGTTATTCAGGGTACAATCAAGTGATGGTCCAGTATGAGGACAGAAACAAGACTGCCTTCACAACCAAATGGGGTACATTTGCCTACAGGATGATGCCTTTTGGACTCATTAATGTAGGGGCCACATTTCAAAGGGCTATGGATATTGCTTTTAAGGATATCATAGGAAAATGCATCATCATCTATATGGATGACCTGACTGTATTTTCAAAGAATAGAGGGGATCACATCTCATATCTACACAAAGTGTTTCAAAGGTGCAAGGAATTTGGCATATCCTTGAATCCTATAAAGTTGAGTGGGGGCCATCCTGAAGATTCAACCACCTGCTAGTAAAAAAGAGATGAAATCTTTCTTTGGCAAGATCAACTTCGTCAGAAAGTTCATTACCGGATTTGCTGAAATTGTGAAACCATTAAATGCAATGTTGAAACAAGATGCCAAGATCGAATGAACTACAGAAGCGAAGGAAGCTTTTGCAGAAATCAAGAGAGCCATTGTTGATGCTCCAGTATTGGTAAGTCCTGATTACAACAAACCCTTTTATATCTATTCATTTGCTTCAGACCATTCATGTGTTGGAATGCTAACTCAAAAGTCTAATGAGGGAAATGAGCATCCCATTGCCTTTATGAGCGCACCATTAAAAGATGCTGAGTTGAAATATCCAAGTGTGGAAAAGCAGGCATATGCCTTGGTCAGAGTAGTAAAGAAATTCAGGCATTATATCCTCAGAAATAAGGTGTATGCAATTGTCCCTGATTCTGCAGTTAAGTTACTCCTGATGCAGAATGAATTAGGAGAGCGTAGAGCCAAATGGGTGACCATGATACAAGAGTATGACATTGAGATCTAGCCCATGAAGCTGGTAAGAGGACAGGGACTCACTCAGACTATGGCAGAGATAGGTCCTGAACTAACTGTTCAGAATTATAACGTTGAGGAGGTTTCCCCAGATGGTTGATATAATGACATCGTTTACTATCTGCTGAATCAACGACGTCCAGGTCATCTCAATGCTGTTCAGAGGAGATCTTTACGATTGAAGAGTGATGGTTTCATGTTGAAAGGAGCTATTCTGTATAAGAAAAATCATGAAGGCATTTATTTGAGGTGTCTTGGGAAACAGGAAGCTGAAAGAGTGATGGATGAATTTCATGAGAAGTATGGCACTGGCCATGGTTCTGCAATTGCCACAGCGAATTAGATTTTGAGGGCAGGATATTACTGGCCTACGCTGTTCAAAGATGTTCACCATCATGTACGGACCTGTCACACGTGCCAGACTGCAGCAACAAGAGAAAGGTATGCAGTGCTTCCGCTCCAACCGGTCACTGAGGTAAGGCCTTTTGCTCAGTGGGGTATGGATTTCATAGGACCCATCAACCCACCATCTTTTGCAGGACACATGTACATTCTCACTATTACTGATTATTTTACAAGATGGACTAAAGCTTTTGCTTGTAGGCAATGTACAACAGATGTAGTGATTGATTTCCTAGAATCTGCTATTCTTAATCGATTTGGATGTCCTATTGCTGTTGTTTGTGATAATGGTCCTACTTTCACATCTTTAAAATTTTCAAATTGGACTTTTGATCATGGAATTATTGTGAAGTTTGTGTCCAACTATTATCCCCAAGGTAACGGTTTAGTAAAGTCCTCTAATAAGAACCTATTGACTGTCATCCGTAAGCTGTTAGAGAGGAACCCAAAAGACTGGCACACCTAGCTTCGGTTTGCCTTTTGGGCATATCGTACAAGACTTAAGTCATCCATTGGAACATCTCCTTATCACTTAGTGTATGGTCTAGAGCTAGTATTCCCCATCCAACTCAAGATCCCAACTTTACAATTTATAAATCAGTTTTACGATGAAGGGGATAGAAGGGAGGCTAGGTTAACAGAACTACTGCACCTTGAGGAAAAACGAGATAATGCTTTGGAGAATTTTGCCAAACATCAGGGGGTAGTCAAGAGATGGTTTGACAGGAGGGCTAAGGTCAAAGCCTTTAGGATTTCTGACCTTGTCCTATACTAGGATAAACCTCATGATCAGAAAGGGAACCATGGGAAGTTTGATAAACTCTAGCTTGGCCCATATCAGATTGCTGAAATACTTGGGGATAATGCCTTCCGTCTGAAGACTCTCACGAGAGAGGATATCCCACTGCCTGTCAATGGGCAGTATTTGAAACATTATTTCCAGTCCTGAGCTATTTTCAGCTCCCTGCTTTGTATATAGTTAGTTTAGGTTGCCTTCTGTTGTTTTGTTTGGTTAGGGTAGGTTTCCCTTTTGGTTTGCTTATTTGCTTTGGTTAGAGTAGGTTTGCTTTGGTTTGTTTGTTTTCGTTTGTGTTGCTCTTGCTCTTGGTCTCTTCTCTTTTGGGATTTTTGGGTGCATCTGTATGGCAAGGGTGACAACGTAGGTCTAATGTTCTTAGTATTTCCCTTACAAACTCTAATCATCCTTCTAGGACACTGCGGTACGAACTTTCTACCCAATGTCACTTATCCTTATGCTGAGGCAAAGGGTTTTCTAGTTAGTTTAACAAGAATATATTGGGGTCTTATACTTTTGATTCTTAATATACCTGAAGTTGCAGGAGGCCCTTATGAGGTCTGAACAGGTGAAAAATCATTTTCTGCTCTAGTGCCACTATGGTTCTCAGCCCTGAGTGTGGACTTCACTGTTCACAGGTTGAATGAAATGAGTGAAAAGAAAAGAAATATCAAAAAAAAAAAAAAGAGAAAAAGAAGAGAGAAAAAGGAGAAAATATTGAAAATCAAAAGGTTTGAATTCAACTTACCAAGGGGATCTGAATATCTCTACCAGGGCTATAGATGCCTGGCTGGCAGTAGAGATATGTTCAGGAGAATCACATCGATAACCTCATCGGGGCTATGGATGTCTGACTGGCAGCGAGGCTCTATCTAGGTTACTTTTAGAGTATGAACCTTTACGTAGCCTGCTCATACCAAGTTTGGTTTCTGGTGCAACTAAGGGAAGGTAATGAACGCATATGCACACACTTCGACCCTGGTATAGGAAGCTTTGAATGACTAGGAGCTTCTTTGTTTAAACATGGAGGTGGTGGCCGAGTATTTGAGTTGGAACCATAAGTTCTGGGTTCTTGATTCCAGTTTGTCATCGAAATGCTCAGGATCATTTCCCCAGCAGAGTCGCCATTTGTTGTGCAGTTTTCACACACACACCCCACTTGGAGTGGGGACCTTCTTTTTTGATGTCTTTTGACCTTTGGTTTTATTAGACTTATCTTTTTGAGGTCTTAACATGTTGGTCTTGTTGGCTTTGATCTTACCCTGAGGCTTGAATTGACTAAAATTGAGTTTTAAGCAAAATCCGGGTTTTCACCTAACTCTGGGATTTTTCGGCTCCGACGGATTTCCCCGGACCCTGGTTCTTTGTCTGTTTCTGGCTGGATTTTCTGAAATCTGAGTTTTTTCCCAATTCTAGGATTTTCCGGTTCAGACGAATTTTCTTGGACTTTGCCAAAATCCTGAACTTCATCGTTTTCCCGGTTTCTGTATTTTCGCGAAATCTGTGTTCATCCGGATTTCCGCGTATCTTGAGATTTTTCAAAATTCTGTTTTGGACTCAAGTTTCCAGATTCATCAGAAGCATCTTGTCATTCATTAATGACCAAGGTACCTTTGCTCAGACGAGTATATGCGCGGATTTGAAACCTTTTAGGAGTCATTTCGATTTCATCTATTCACTTGTTGATTGCTCTGGCGATTAAGAGTTTCATTTGAGCTTTGAAGATTGATCTCAAGCAGCTTGCGTGTGGATTACTGGGTGTCGGTGTCTAGATTTGCGTTGCCTGGGCGTGTTCGTTTTGCAATTGTTTCTTCAAGTTCGAGTTTTGTTTGGGATATTCCATGGTAGGTAACCCTTCCATTTGTTCATGTAATGATTGAGTTTCTTTTTTCAAATTGATTGGTAGCTGTCTCGGGTCAGCCCTTGTTTGATCATGATTTTACATTTATCGATTTGGGTTGGATTTAAATCCACACCAGGGCTTTGTTGACCGTGCTCGTGTTTGTCTATTCACTTGTGAGGGTGTGGGTATGAACCCGTCCGAATAGGACTTTGCCCCTAAGCATACTATTTGTTCTATTTTGTAAAACTTAGGGTTTCGGTTCATTTGCCCGAATTTGCCAAGGTCCAGTAGGGTGATCATAATTCTGTGGTTCTTGTTCAGCCCAGCCTGCTCTTACCTTGGGAAGTCCCTATGCGCATTGATGGATCGCCCCAATGGTGGTTTCCCTTGAAATTTTAAAGCTTGTCTGGGCTCTCATGGCGGGGGTCTGGTTATCGAAATTAGGGCATCGTCATTCTGCTATGGGAATTCATCATTTGGGGGCCTAGGAAACTTGAAAGTCATTTGCACTCTGAATTCTTGTTGGTTAGCATCAATTTTGGGACTATTCAAATCCAAATAGAAAGATTGCATGATCGTTCGGTCGTTGGTTCGAGTATCATCGTTTATCGGGTTTCCGTGGTGTCTGCGGAATTTCCGCGCCCACGTATTTTCCTGGTTTTGGCTGATTCTGCGGGGCATAACGATTTTCGGAGTTCTTCGAACTGTCCGCGAAAATCCATCCCATCCAGACTTTTCCGGTTTTCCTGTTTGGTTGCACTTCTTCCGATTTTCTAAGGATAGGATTAACGGAGTAAAAGCTAAATGCTAATTTCTTGTTGCCAATAAATGAATTGCATGATAATCCAATGATCTTTTGGCAGAACTAATGATTTATTTGATTGTTGATGTTTTGGCAGCAAGAATCCGTCTGGGTCAGATTTCTCCAAAATTCCACCCCGACTGGATTGTTCCGGTTTTCACTATTTTCCTAAATTGTTCAATTTTCCTGAATTTTCCAAGATTGATGACTTGTGATGGATTTTTACTGCTTTATTCGATTTCAGGCTAACCTTTGGATTGGAAAATGCATGATAAGTGAATACTAATGATGTCCTTTGTGTGCAGGCTGAGTCAAGCAAGGCAGTTGCACAAAAATCTAAGGGTGATACGGAGGGGTCTTCCATCTCAGAGGCAGAAAGGCTAAGATTGGACATTAAAGGTCAGCTTCCCGAAAGCAGGGTGTCCTCTGTGTGGGCCGAGGTGTCTGACACCAATGTAGGGGCTTGGAGATATGAAGAATTTAAGCAGAGGATGGCTCAAAAGGATCTGTCAGTCTTGAGGCAGGGAATGATGAAATCTGGGTTAGTGCATGTGGTAGGTTTCCCTCCAACAATTCAATGTTATGAGTTGATTCTGGAGTGTGCTAGGTAGTACAACTTCGATACACAAAGGGTTGTCAGTACTGCGGGAAGAGTTCTGGCTAACTTTAGTCCTATCTCCATTGCCTAGGCCTTCGACATGCCGGATCTGTCTTTTGTGTGTGCATTGAACATAGACACGGCTAAAACATACTATGAGAATGAGCTAGCCAAAGCTCAACAGATGATCAACTCATGGTTAGAGAAACCAAAATCCCACCATTCCAAATTACCTAAGCAATTGCATAGGGTTAAATTTAGGTTAGATAAGTATGATGCAATTACATTCTTGAGCAGAGTGGCAGGATTGAAGACCGCTGGAGTGTTGGAGAACTGGATGGTTCATGTGATTAGCAAGATTGAACAAGGAACCAACTACCACTGGGCCGGGCTTATTAGCTCTGAGATTGATAAACAGCTGAGGAATGTCTTAGAGACCAAGAGGTTCACCATGTCCTCTTATGTCATGTATGTGCTAGCCAGATTCTACCAATATAGGGGTTTGAATCCACGAGGGACATTAGGAAAGGACATAATCTATGAGATCTATCCGGAGTTGCACCTAGGACATAAGGACTACCGCAGGGCTAATGATGCATTCACTATGCATATCACTCGGATGCTACAAAATGTAGAGCATGTGAGGCTGTCGGAAGGAGCAAAAAGATTAATAAAGAACTATGGGGCTTGGTTTATTCAATTTCCTACCTTCACCTACATCAGGATTGATGGATGCCCGGTTGCTCCATATAGGTTACCTTGGTATCCTACTGATCACATTGTTTTGTTAGAAGTTGTGAGGCAGATTTGTGAGTTTGATGCCATTGTAAAGAGAGAAAAACATAAGACAGGCTTCGGTGGGGATTTTCCCCTTGGAATTGGTGTAGCGGAAGTATGCCCTTCTATTCAATCAGCACATACGATAGGAGATGAGTTGGCAGCATATGGTTTTTCCTTCCACTCCAAGAGAACGAACATTGATATTACTGGGGAAGCACAGAAGAAGGCTACCAGGGAGTACCGACATAAAGATGACTTAGAGGACTATTGGGCCAACATCAAAGATGATCTTGAAGCCAAAAAGAAGAGGTACTCCAGGCTCCTTGCTGATGCAATCCAATAGTACAATGTCAAGTTGATCCCGGATCAACTGGAGGACGATGGAAACCTAGTTCAGGATCATGCCTATGAGGCTGTGAAGGATGGATCAATTGGGGATATCAACTGGAACGAATATGAGGTCACAGAGTTAGAAGACCTAATGGCCCCCGTCATGAAATTCACCTCTTCCTGGTTAAAGCATAAAATTTGGGAGTTGGAGAGCGAGAAGGTAACTTGTACCTTCAATTTGATGGGAGACCTCAACCCTATGTCTACTTCAAAGGAATCCAGGGAAGATGACCCCAAGGGGAAAACTGCAAAGAGCTCTCCTTTCAAGATAAATATTAGAGGCCCCAAGGAGGGTAAGCCCAAAACAAAAAGGAAGTGAAAAGGAAAGAGGAGATGGCAGACTTTGAAGATTGGTAAGTCCTCTAATGAAGAAAAGTTGAAAAAAGTAGAAGAGGAAGATGTTCCTCCACCACCGAAGAAGACAAGAACAACCTGGACTTCAAAGAAGAAGGGTCAGGTTGCCTCAAGGGATGAGCCTCCTATTGTGGATGTAGAGAGTTCAGGAGGGGAAAAGACCAAGGTCTATATGAGAAGATCAAGGGCTCCATCCACTAAGGAGCCAATGCAAAGGAAGGACCTTTCTCTGGAGATGACCAATGTAGAGCCATCTAGAGCTGCTTCTCCTCCACCAAGCGCACCTGAGCCGGAAATTCCTGAGGAGCATGAAACTAGCGGAGAAGCGGAACCTTTCAAGGAGGGGGCACTCTTTGATGAGGCTGCTGAGCTTGGAGTTGAAGAAGAAGAAAGGCATACTTCTCCTCTTGTAATGTATGAAGATTCTCCGGCAAGCAGCAGAGGCAAAGAATCACCTGGGCAGGAGGAAGATATCCCAGTTAGAACCCCATCACCGGTGCAAGAGATGGAGCTTGAAGAAGGGGATCAATGCGAGCAACTCCCTAAGAAAGAGGAGGATAAAAAGGTTGAAAAGGAGAAGGAGAAAACTCTGGAAAAACAACAAGAAGAGAGAAAAACAGAGGAAATCCGGGTAGAACCTGCAGCCCCGAACTGGCTTGAAAAGGAGATTGCAAGGAAGAAACAAGTGGTTGTCGAAGATACTCCCTTGGATTGGGATGAAATGCTGTCTACTATTGGAAAAGGGAAGAAAAGGAAGGCATCTAAGGTAGTTTCCAGGGTGGAGAGAGATGAAGTGAATAACAGGGTCATCCATATTGCCACCCCTGCCGCGGACAAAACTAGGGAAGAAGTCACTGGTTAGGATTACAATGTACAAACTATTAACCTTGGACCAGCATCCATGGAGCAGGACATAGAGGAATATGAAGGGTCCAGTGCTGTGATTATTGGGAGATTGAGAAAGGAGGCCTAGACCAAGCATGAGTTGAGGAAGGAGAATGAAAGGCTTAAAATTTTTTTGGAATAAGTGATGAAACCCTTGCAGTCTCTCCATCCTTCTTCCTCTGCCACTCTTGGCTTTCTGCCCAAGGAAACTATCTCTGGGATCGAAAAGATGAAAGCCTCTGCTCAAACTGCAGTGGATTGGCTGAAGGATGTGCAGATAAAGGGAGATAGTGCTATCAAGGACATCCCGTCAGTTGGGAAAGATGCAGTCCGAGCTAAAGAATTGCTAGAACAGGTGTTGTCTCAGGACAAATAGGACATTGATCTCTTGCTGCAGAAATCCAAGGTCATCATAGAGCATGGTAAAGAACGACTGGCTGTGGATGGGATTCTTCCTTCTTCCAGGATAAATGAACCTTGGGAGTGGTTTGAGGCTCTGCAAATTCGTCAGAAGGCCATGAAGAAGATCCAGAAAAGAAAGAAAGCAATTGATGGTGATCTTACTAGGGTATATGAGGGGTGCATTGCATTTTTTGAGGTCATGACTGGTAGGAGGAAAATTGCTCCCAAATACCTAAGTCTGGAGCAACTCAGGGAATGGTGGCATGAAGTTTATGCCCCAGATTCTGAAAGTGTTATAACCGGTCACCAGTTAGATGATGCAACTACATACCTAGCAGTAATGGATAAATACCAGGCCAATAGAGAGGATTGGGATAAGACTGTTAAATAGTCAAAGGAGGAAATTGATTCCATTCAATGTCGGCTTAGGATCTTGCCTTTGCCACCTATCACCGAATTGGATCGGTTATTTTTGAGAGTTCAGGACCAGAACGAGGATAAAGGAGGCGATATTTAATGCCATTTTGAGATTTGTGCTTCCCTATTATCATAGGGCATGCATTGGACCAGACTACATTGAGGACCGTGCTTGGGCCGACCTTGATGATGTATGGCATTTAATGTGTGCCTTATTTTGATTTCCTAAGGCCGACTTGTTTTGGGCGGTTATTCTTATTTTGTAAATGTTTGGTTGGGCCGACATATCTTGAAATTTGCTATAAAAGGGAATTCTTGCCTCATTGTAAGGGTTATCTAGAAAGTAATAGAGATAAGCAAGAGCAGAGAAGAGCTAGAGCATTGTGTAGTAGGAGTAGTATTCAATTTCTTGAAGCAAATACTGTATCAGAATAGTTGAATTGTTGCAGCATTTTGGTGATCTAATACAATAGAAGGCATTGTGGTTTTCCTGGTGGAATCTCTTGTGTTATTTCATCTTGCATGGTTCTTGTTGTTCTATCTTTCAAATTGCTTGAGGATTTAGGGTTTAGTGTTCAGAATTAATCTAGTTTTAGTTTGATGAATGATGTTTATGATCTTATATTTGGAATGTTGGTAGCAATCTCTGGTCTATACTCCCAGTAACTATCTGATTGTAGTAGGCTGGTGAAGTCAACCTGGACCTTATATTAGTTTGTGCTTAAGTTCAATTGTGGATGAGTATCTATGATTTGAAAATCTATAAACCTTAGAAGATTGCACTGTTCTTGTGAGATTGCCTTGTGGGTTGATCAAGGATTGGTTATTTGAGATTGGTCCATTCCAGATATCTGTTATTTACATTGTTCATTCTAGCAATAGTTTAGATCTTATCATATCCTTGCACCCTTATCTTTTGTTATTTCTTTATCATCTGGTTAGATTTAGGATTTGAGATCATCATATTGCAAGATCTGATAAATTAAAAGATACAATTTGCTTGTAGTAAGGTCTGATTGTGATTACCTGCATTTCACATTTTATCTGAGTTGTTTATGCATTGTCATGACCTGACACTAGAGAGACCTTGGGGTGATTTTTAGCGATTTATTGTTGAAAATAACCTTTCAAGAGAGATAGAATATTGCATTCCGTCTGAGTTGTTGTTGTGCAGAAAACACCATCAACACAATGCACCTATGCGCTAATGGGAGATTTGGATCCCCACTCTACCTCTGAAGAATCTACCGAGTAGGACCCTAAGGCCAAGGGTAAGTTGGGTTCTCCGTTCAAAATCAAGATAAGAGGTATTCAAGAAACAGAGGCCCAGGAAGTAGAAAAATAGAGAAAACCAAAGGCCAAGCAGAGGACAAGGACTGAGCAGAAAGGGACTAAAAATCAGCATCTTGAGGTTGATGTGCCGGTGCCCAAGAGGAGAAGAATAGTGAAATTGTTAGAGAAGGAAAGCTCCAAGGTAGGGGAGGAAGAATTTACCCCTCTGGTGATAAATGTTGAAAGTTTAGAGAAGGCCAAAGTGTATGCAAGGAGGTGTAGGACTCCTTCTCCTAGAGACAGTGTGCCTAAGGCAGATCTCCCTCTGGTGGTTTCTCATGAGAGGTAGCGTGAGGATGTGCCTTCTACTCATGAAGCTCAAGGTAAACCTAGTGAGTCAGTGGATGTTGAAAACCATCCAGATACTGAAGGAGGGGAGTCTCATGAAGGTGATATTCATGGTGCAGAGGCATAAATTGAAAAGATAATACAATCCCCTATGGTTGCATATGTGGATTCCCCTGTTAGAACTGAAGAAGTCCCTCTAGGAGAAGAGGAAATAGTGAAGGTTCCCTCGCCTACACATGAAGATGAGCATGCCAAAGAAAAGGAAGAAAGTAAGACAGACAAAATTCCTAAGAAGTAGAATCTGAGTGAAGAAGCACCTAAAGGTCAACAAGAAGAGGAGAAACAAAATGAGGTGTAATTGGAATCCACTATCCTTGGTTGGCCAGAAAAAGAGATAAAGAGAACAAGTTGTTGTTGAAGATAGCCCACCAGATTGGGATGCACTACTAGCCAAAATTGGAAAAGATAAAGGTAAGAAGAAGGCTAAGGTGATCTCAAGGATTGAAAGAGATGAAGCTCATGATAGTGTTGTTCACATTGCCACCTCTGCTCTAGATAAAAAATAGAGATGATGTGGTTGGAAAGGATTACCATATTCAGACTTTTGATCTAGGACCTACATCAGTCGAGCAGGACATTGAGGATTATGAGGGATCTAGTGCAGTTATTGTGGGTAGGTTGAGGAAGGAAATGAAGACCAAGTAGGAGCTAAAGAAGGAAAATGAAAATCTCGGGAAATGCTTGGAAGACTTAATGAAACCAATGTAGTCCATTAACTTTTCTTCCTCTACTGTAAATACTATACCTCAGGAGACCATCATTGAGCTAGAAAAGATGAAAGCTTCCACCCTTGCTACTATGAATTGGTTGAAAGGGGTGCAAATTAAGGGTGATGAAGCTATTAAGGAAATCTTGTCGACAGGAAAGGATGTTGCAAGGACGATGGAGTGGTTGAAGCAGGTGTTGGCAGAAGATAAGGGAGACATGGATCTCCTTCTGCAGAAAACTAGAACTATCATAGAGTACACCCAGGATAAGTTGGTAAGTGATGGGATTCTTCCTTCCTCCAGAGCTGCTAAACTGTGGGAATGGTATGAGGCACTTCAGATTAGGCAGAAGGTGTTGAAGAATATTTATAAACAAAGAAGGTAGATTAATGATACCCTAAGTGGTGTATATAATGGCTCCATTACCTTCTTTGGGATCATGACTGGGTGCAGGAAGATTGCTCCCAAATATTTGAGTCTAGAACAGTTGAGAAATTGGTGGCAGGATGTTTACGCACCACTTGATGATGGTTTCATCTTTAAGTACCAATTGGATGATTCAGCCACCTACCTCACAATTATTGATAAACACCTAATGTATAAGGTGGATTGGGATAAGTTGGTCAAATTGTCAATGGAGGAGATTGCATCCATTGAGAATCGACTTAGGGTTTTGCCTTTGCCACCAGTAGCTGACTTGGATGGGACGCTTCTTAGAGTTCATGAAGGGCCAGATTGGAATAGAGACAGAGGGGAGGACAGTTAATGCCCAACTACTCTGGGATTTGTGCTTCCCCATTATCGTGCCCTGCATTGGTCTGAGCTACATTGGGAATCCCGGGCTAGCCTGGGTGTTGTTCGCGCATTTAATGTATTCCTTCGTTCCATTTTGACTTTCTCTTGGCTGATCAGTGGTGCCTAATTAATGCTGTGAAACCCTTGACTGGGCCGACGGGTTCTTGATGGGGATTCTATATATTTGGCATTTCGCCTCATTTGTAAGGGTTAGAAAATAGAGTTAGAATATAGAGATTAATATAGAGCAGAGATAGTTAGAAACAAATTAAGTAGAGAAAGTTAGCAAGTAGTTGCTCTCAAGCAAATATTGTAACAGAAAGCTGGAATTGTTGCTGCAGTGGACAATTTGAATGCAAAAAATGACATTGTGATTTGGTGCCATACTTGTTTTCTTTTGTTTTGCATGGTTCTTGTTATTCTATCTTTAAAGTTGCTTTGAGAATGTTAATATTTAGATTAGATTTGATTCAATAATGTTTGTGATTTGATACTTGGATGTTGCAGCAATCCCTCAGTCCATACTTTTCGCAACCAACTGATTGTTAGTTGCTTTGAAAAGTTAGCCTAGACTTCATATTCATTGTGCTTGGTTCGATTGTGGGGATTTGTTCATTTCAACTGCAATAGGGTTATTTGAATGAATGTTCATGATTTTAAAATCTTAACACCTCAGAAGATTGCACTGTTTTCTGTAAGATTGCAGATTTATCTGGGTCAAGTAGAGATCAGTTTTGAGGGATTGGTCCATTTCAAGTGTTGGTTATTTTCATTGTTAATCTTAGGAGTAGTATTAGATTTAGAAATCTCTTTGAAACCCTTATCCTTTTCTATTTCTTTTATTATTGGGTTAGATCTAGGATTGAAGTATCATCATATTGTTAAATCTGATAAGTCGAGATTCAGTATTTTGCTTGTAGTAAGGTCCCATTGTGATTACCAGCATTTTCATATTTTATCACTGAGTTGTTTATGCATTGTCAAGACCTGACATTAGAGACCTTGGGGTTATCTCTTGAGGCTTGCTGATAGAGATTTACCTTTTAAGTGAGATAGGATATTACATTCTGTCTGAGTTGTTGCTGTGTAGAAAACACCATCAACAAATACCATCATGAAATATTGAACCATTCTAGAAAATTAAAGTTTCATGGCTTCCCAAGCTCTCTAAATGCTCTTATCAACAAAATTTCCTTTAATTTGAACTATATTCTTTATGGTGAGAAGTGTTTGAAAACCAATCCCATTCCAAGCATCCATCCATCCAAATTTCCAAAGGAGGTACATTTTCAAACTAGGATTTTTTGGGATTCATCTCCAATGAAGGAATCTATAATCCATTTGGCTCAAATTTCTAAACCTTTCTGCTATGTGGATAACAACACCAACCCTCTAGAATCACGAGGGAGACAATGAAATTCCCAGGATTCATTATGAAAATGCTTGTGTTTCTTTGAGGAGTCCCAAAGAATATTTTTTAATTTCATAAAATGCTTTAAAGGGAGCCCAAGATGAATAATAATACACATGGGTGGCCACAAGAATCTTAGATAAAACTTTAAATTTCCCTACCAAAGAAAAGGGATTTATGATCCAATTAACAAGCTTTTCTTCAATTTTGAAAAGAATTGCTTTCCATAAGGAAACTTGTGAAGCCTAGAAGTAAAAGGGAATGCCAAAGAATCTAAAAATTTCTCCATGATTAGTCCACTTCTAGTCAAAGGCATCTAGTCAAGGAGGCATGGGGAGAAATTATTATTTATAATAGATTCTCATACCATTGAATGGGCAAGCTAGAGGATTTATAAAAGTATCTAAGAATTTGAGGGCTTGTTTAATGTTTTTCTCCTCTTTAATAAGAGTGAGGAACAATTCATCTATAAAGTGTCTATTAACAAGTTTATTCAATGAAATGAGCAAGGAAATACCTTTGAACAACCCTTGAGACACAAAGTGTGCCGAGACGTAGTCAAAACCTTCAATAGCAAGCACATAGAGAGCTAGGGCCAAAGGAAAACCATAGCAAATAGAACAAAAGATTCCAAAGGCATTAGAATAGAAACCATTGATGGTGATGTAGGTAGAGGCATCAACAAAGAGCATACTAAAAAGATGAAATGGGGTCCAAATCCCAGAGCTTGAAGTATGGCCAAAATGAAAGGCCACTTGATATGATTATAAGCCTTGGAAAAATAAATTTTTAATAATAAAGCCTTATGTTGAGAGTGTCAAGCCCATTCCATGCCTTCCCAAATTGTAATGATATTATCCAAGATATATCTATATTTTATGAAACTATTTTTCTCTATCCATACAATTTATAGAATGAGATGACACACCTTCAACACTAAAGATTTGGTGATGATTTTTTAAGACACATTGAGTAGAATAATGGGCCTCCAATTGCATATGTCCTCCAAATATCCAATATTAAGTATGGACTTCATGTTTCCTTTATCAATGAACTTTCTTGAGGACTTGGAATGGAAAGCTTCTAGATAAAATTTATGTAGGTCCTCACTCACACAATCCCAAAGGGCCTTGTAGAATTTGAAGCCACCATACCTTAGAGCCTTTGTCATTGGCTATAGTGTGAACTGCCTCCTTGATATCAACAATAGGGAGAAATTTATTGTATACGACTTGTTGTGAGGAATAAAGTCAATAAGGAACAACTTATAGGAATTCCTAGAGGGAATGATCCCATTCAAGAGAGTTTTCCTAGGCTATAAAAACTTCTTCATAGTATTTGAAAAAAGCTTGGATAATATCTGATAATTCTTTAGGAATGGCTTGACTATCCTTGATATGTTTGATAGTATGACAGGTGTAACAAGATTTGAGAACTTGAAAAAACTCTTTGAAAGCTCTATCTCTCATTTTAAGGTAGTAGAGTATGGCCTTAATTTGAGCACCTCTAGCAAAATGATTATCTATAATATGTTTTTGGTGTCTCATCTCCACCACCCTAACCTAAAAATCAAGAGAGAATGGATTGGATTCAATCATTGATATGACCTTGCAAATATTAGAGGTGGTGGAATTGTATGCACATATCATCAAAAAAATACTAGCTGGTGACTATAGATGAGGAGGAAGTAGGATTTACACTAGATGAATATATTCCACCAAGAAATCCAACCAATTGGCTAAGTGGGTCAAGATTTAAGGTTCCATATATTCTTGATATGAGCCAATGAAGTTTGATAACTTAGCAAATAAGTATTTAAGAAGAATTAAGTCTTAGAACTCTAAGGAGGCCTCACTTTCCATTGAACTTTAAACTAGATGAGAAAGTGGTACAACAAGGTGAAATTTGCCAATGGCTCCACCAAGAGTGAAAATAAACTAGGAAAAGAGAATAAAGATTATGTATAAATCATAACATGATTGAGGTGTTTAAAGACTTTGTTAGAGCTATCCCAAAAGTTACACCACATATGCCAAAAAGGTTAGTTGTGGCAAGATCCCAAGTTGGAATAAAAAATAACCAATTTATTATGCATGTAGTACCATTCCTCTCACTTGCAAATGTCCAACATAAGGGTAACATCCTCTCTTTTCCATATACCATCTCAACCCTATTAAAATATCTATAAATAACCCAAGCAGTAACAAGCATTGAATCAACAATCCATCACCACAAAAGATATACTTCAATAGAATCGTTGGAAGCATAAACGTTTATGATTCCAAAAGAATGATTGTCATATTTAAAATAATCCAAATTACATGATTGGTGGGGTCAAAATCATGGTTGACAACATATGGAAACCACCTAGGAGAGAGAAATGTGATAACCCCTCCACATACAACATTGTGATTGTTGTAAAACATAGTGTTGGGTCCCAAAACTGTTGCTCCACTTCCTAGAACCAAAGTCCATTCACAAGGTGAGGGTTGCCATCAAATGGGTGAAAATGGTTCATCAATAGAACAATGGATAGTCTAAGGTCAAATCTATGAGAGTGGGCTTTATCTCCTACACTTCAAGCTCAACTTAGACTTGGGAGGGTATTCCTAGAGACTAGTTTATAAAAAAACAAAATGAAAATGGTAGTTAAACCCAACCTATTGATTCAACCCTAAGGATGTCACTAGGTTGAGAGCAACTAACTACCTTACTACCTATGTATAGTCGATTCAACACCTTGAGTGCAAGGAGTGAGTTGCATGATTCATAAAAACTTATGTATATTATTCATTGTACATAATGATATCCTGAACTACACCAATTGTAACTAAAATGATTTTTTTTTAATAATTTTGTTTTAATGTGTATGTAACAACCCCGGTGTTCTTACTAAGTAAAATTTCAAAGTTTTCACCTCAAGTGGAAACTCCATGATGCCATAACATAGCAATAATTTTTTTTCCATAATGTAAATTACGTACATTTGAAATAAACATTATTCCAAACTTCCATTGCATTCCATTGTAATTTCACAAATCTTTCCATAACATAGATTTCATATTGAATAAGCTCAAGTTTATCATTCAAGATTACAACCTTCCATATAAATTGGTACATAATACATACATAGCTCTTTTGAGCTTCATCCAACAATAGATATACAAACTAGTCTTGATGTCACCACAATGGTGCATACAATCTAGATGTCCTCACTCCCTGGTGCATACACTCCAGCTGTCCCCAATGCTGGTGAAAACATCCACAAACCTCGACCACCATCTGATGAGGAGAAGCATCATTCAAGTACTTTTCACCAACCACAGACTCAAATGTGGTCCCACACACATCTGTCTCATATGAAAAGATGTCCCTACCCTTCGACGAAGAGATTAGTTGGTAAACCTCATAACAATAGCCTATATGAGCTTATTGTTGTGTCCTACAAACCACAACCTAATCATACAGTCATTTCTTCTATGAGTATGAAAATCTTGAACTAGAATGCATATAAGGAACACAGTGAATTGAAAATGTAAACATTGGCTACTTACACTACTTTGGCCAAAGTATTATCACCAAGTACTTCGAGTGACATCCTTCTTTTTTACATACACTTCTATTGCTAGGTTTGGATTATGACCATTCATATACTATGCTTAGGTAATTTCCTTCCATAGGTAATCCCTAACCTCATAAATAACCTATTCCCTTTTTCCCAAAAAACAATAATATCTCTACCAATAAAGCCTAAGCATAAGTTACCCCGTTCAATGGATATTCTCATCCCAAGTATAACATATGATATTTCCTAGTCCATTAACTTGCATAAACAAGGTATTCACTTCAAAAGACAACCTAGTCTCAAGTAATAAGCTAAAGTTTAGCTACATAAGCTTCATCTATTCATAGATTAAATATTCATAAATAAATAACTCCAATCAGTAATATATTACATTAATAAGTGGTTCTAATCAAGAGTATAGCCACATAAATGAATGAACTCAATCAAAGAATAATCATATCAATAGATGATTCCATTTGAGAGTGTAAACTCCTTAGTAAAAAGAGTTATTCAAAAGAGTAGAATCTTGTCAACAATATGACTTCATTTCAAGAGTGTAAAGCAACTAATCAAGTAGCAACTCTAACTCAATAGGTAATGCCACCTATGTCTTAAAACCTATAGTATCTCATAAACTCAAGTGATCTACTTAATCACATAGGTGAGTCTCAACCTTAGTATACCCTAATCCTAGGATAAAGACATCAACCAATGAATACTTTGATCACACAAGTTAATATAACCCTATATGTTCCAATCAAAACCAAATAAACAACCCAACCAAGTAGGTTATTTCCAACCCATAGGTTCAATGGGTAGTTAAGTACATTTTCCAATCTATTAGGTATTTCCTAACCTTGAGTTTCATCAAATAAAATTCTCGACTCAATAGGTTATTATAAACCTAGGATTTCATTCAAGAGTGACATATGATCAAGTGATCATTCAAGTAACGATAATTGATGCGGCTTGCATAATTTCACATCATATATTTCATACCTTCACTTTTGTTTTAATGCTAACCCTACCATTCCCAAGGGTTCCTAGCATAATAAGCTATAGTGTCAAGTCACCGCATGACATTGACATATTTCACATTATACACATAGTCTAAACTATCTATGTATAGAACATCAATGTCTAATTCCCATATAGGGTATAAGACACTTCCTTTAAGCTAATCATATTTCATCATTCCTAGTATATAATACCATTGACAAACACTTTCATAGAAAAACATAAATCAATTTCTTTTCCTTTCCAAAGCAAAAGCTATGATTCACTATTGCAAGCATTCTCAAGCAATTCAAAATCAAGCAACCAAAACTTATTCTTTCATAATAAAATTTAGTTAAAATAATACTAGATCCTCATGCCTGCAATACGCCTGATCCAATTGACTGACTTGATGCACAACTTTCCAATGAAGAGACTAGAGTGGTCAAAAATGAAGTAATCAATGAAGTGTACATGGTTCCATCAACCAAAATTGACGAGATCAATTTGGAGTTTTGA